>JAJIBD010009640.1:0-16552 GCA_021461705.1 Cryptotis parvus
TTATGAAACACTTAGAATTCAGACCAGAGCAGAATATGCCATCTCTATTTTATCTTCTTGAGTTTTGGGCCACCTGGCTCTGTTCTCAGGGATTGCTCAATAAGATGCTCAGGGACCATCTGTAGTAAGGGATTGAACTGCAGCCAGCTGCATGCAAAGAAAGCACCTTTACTCCAGTACCATCACTTCTCCCCATCTCTATTATTTTTCCTTTGGAGGAGGAGGTGTGTTTCTACAATACCTGACAGTAATCAGGGTTTCCCTGCCTTTATGCGAGGATCACTCCTGGCCTGGGATGCCAGGGAACCATCTGTACTGGGGATTGATCCCAGGTCACCATACTCAGGAAAAACCTCACTAGCTGACCACCTCTTTAACTGAAAATGCCTATTTTTTGTTTTCTGTGGAAGAAGGGAATGTCTTAATTGTGTGTGTGTGTGTGTGTGTGTGTGTGTGTGTGTGTGTGGTGGCGAGACTGAATCCATTATTTCACTCAAATTTAGGGCTAGAGAACATGGGATGTGATTGACCAAGGAATTTGTTGGGTGTCTTCCAGCAGAGATATTTAATAAAAAGAAAACTAAGTTTTAGATAGCAGAAATGATTTTATTCTAACTTTGGAATGGGGCAAAAGAGGACTCATGGAAGGACATTTAAAATGATGATCTGGGGCCAGATCATTGTTTTAAATTGATCTTTGTTTAAATGAGAGGATCAGGCAATTGCCTTTCTTGTGGCTTCCTGTCACATATGGTCCCATTGAGCCCTGCCTGGAATGATCAGTAAATACAGAGCCAGGAGTAAGCCATGAACACAGCAAAGTGTGATTAAAAACAAAAGCAAATCAACAAATAAAAACCTTGATGATTTGGAATCCTCCATTAAAACTCTGTCAACCATTGCCAGTTTATTTTTATTTATTTATTTATTTTTGCTTTTTTGGGTCACACCCGGAGATGCTCAGGGGTTTCTCCTGGCTCTGCACTCATGAGTTACTCCTGTTGGTTCTCGGGGGACCATATGGGATACCGGGGATCGAACCCGGCCAACATGGGCCGGCTGCGTGCAAGGCAAATGCCCTACTTGCTGGGCTAATACTCCAGCCCAACCATTGCCAGTTTATTTAGTAAACTGAGTAGCCCATATATCAATAGCAGAAGGTCTTAGCAAAATTGGCTTATAATTGTGTATGCAGTGGTTGGGCATTGCTTATTAAACTGGTAGGGCATTTACTCTTGGAATTGTGTTCTTATGAGGTGAATGTGATCTTGACAGTAATATATGGCTTCAGATTATCTCTTGGCTTTTCAGAATGATGAAAATTACTTTATTTAACTTTCCATCTCTTAAAGTACCATATAACAATAGTATGATTTTGGCTTCTGACTTATATATGCATTCAAAATTTTAGGAAAATTGTAAAATTAGAATATGAATTTCTGCTGACAGGGTAAATACTGGAAGGAATGTATACTAGAAGCTGCGTGTAGCTATGCTTTTGGCCACTGACTTTATTTAAGTTTTGCTTCTGGGTCAGACCTGGCAATGCTCAGGGGGTACTCCTGGCTCTGCACTCAGGAATTACTCCTGGTGGTGCTTGGGAGTCCATATGGAATGCTGTGGATCGAACCCGGATGGGCCAAGTGTAAGGCAAATGCTCTACCTTTTTGGACAATTACTCCAGACCATGGCCACTGACTTTAGAAAACACATTGAGTGATTAACCCCACTAGTGGGCTGATGAAAACAGTCATAAAAGTTAATGAAGTACACAATGACACATATAATACACAATGATACAAATTCTTTCCATGAAACAAGTATACAATTCTTTCATTCAAGAAGAATTAAAGAATAATACAACTTTTCCATATTCCATAAGGAAATTTCCTCCTTTAGTGGCCAGGTAAATACTTTGTCAATCAGTTCTTTAATATGATGACATATTTGACTAAATGTTTAATGATATAATGTCTGCCAGCTGTGGTTGATTCTGTGATGTACTTGCAATAGTATTTTTTAGAAATGAAGAACTTTGTCACCCAGTTTGTGAATGTGAAAGTGTTTCTAGTGGCTTGTTAGTTCTCTCTAATGCCTAGGCAGAAGAAAGCCTCACCCAACTCACTTATCTTTTTGGAGTTGATACTTACTTCATGCAATGATTGGTCCAAAGCAGGGATATGGAAAATTTCATAAGATGACTCTCACATATGAGGACTGCAGAGTGTGGTGATCACCAAGACCATCTTTAGTTGGATAATTAATTGGAAGTATTATTATTTACCACTAATAATAATAGTAATAAGAAATTACTTATTACTATTATTATTACATCTGTTAATAAGAAACAGTAGTAATACAGAAATTATTCAATTTCTGTGAATTCTGATAGAATTCACAGAAAACTGTTGTTTTAATAAATTGCCAATTTATTGCCTTCAAAGGACATAGACTAAAACATCCAAGGACAATTATTTATAGGACAGGGTACAATAAAGTTCCATGTATGGTATATTCAGTTGTTCTTTCACAATGGAATTGTAGCCAATATTAATTTACTCAGCAACAATGTATGACAAAATACATGAATTTTGCCTACCAGGTAAGCTTGCTTTAGTGTTTATGTCCAGAGTCTTTATTTCATTCTCCTTCAGATAGACATGGTTGACTTCTCACAAGGCTGACCTCAATCTCCACCTCCTCTAGACGTCAATCTAATACCTCATGACCCAAAGCAACTAACATAATTGTATTGTTATACTCTGTTCTATGGGCCAATATCCATAGTAAACAAAAACTTTTATGAGGGAGACCATTCCAATGTCTTAGACATCACTTCCCAAGTGCTTAGGGAAAACACCAGATTTCTTTTGGGTGGGAGCAAGCTTAGTTTCTTTGCCACACAGGGAATATAGTCAAATTAGGGCAAATATGAAGAGGCATAATAGATTTAGAACTCAGTGTGGGGGTAAGATGAGTACTCTTGATATTGTAAGGCAGAAACTTTCCCCTACACAATCCTGTTTTTCTCCTTTCCCTTCTATAGTTGTCAATTTCAAGATGACTTTCTAATACTTCATCCCTATGCTGTTCTTTATTCTTTATCTCTGAATCTACCTCCTATGGAATCCTTACAGCAGTTATTGCCTTAAGTGATCAAGAAAGCAGATACTGAGGTAGTATTTTAAAGCAGGATCACTTGCTGTCAGTAGGCAGTAAAAAGTTAACAGGGAGAAGGTGAAAGTCAGATAATCCCGATCCAAATAATAACATACCAGTACTATGCTTAAAACTTTCATTAGCAACAAATTACACTGTATCATTGTGGAAGGGAATACATTTAACAGATGTAATCATTCGATATTGAGAGATACTGGGAAATATTAATTGAATAAGGTGAAATTATATGGCAATTGCTAAAGTTAATTGAAGCTCTGAAAAAATAATAAGCAAGTTATTAATCAGCAATTAAAAATTAAGTTTGGAATCCAGTGGGCATTATTGATAGCAGAAATAGGCTGTTGTCTTTTTTCAGGAGGTTGTGAAGGGAGGTAGCTCAAAGGTGACCTGTAATTTTAATTTTCTCAGGAGTAGGCATGGGGAGGGGGTATTAGTAGATAGGTTATTCAGTTTTTAAAATCAGGAAGTCCAAGCAAACTGATTATTTGACTAACTTCAGTGACAGAGAGAATTTAGGACTATACCTGGGAGCTTTGCTGTAAGCATATTTAGCATTATAGGTTTGCTCTTCAGGCCCAAGTTCTCCAGCGAACACATATCTCGCTTGTTTGTCTCTATGATTCTTTGCTTACTTATTTCCCACTCTGGAGAAGCCTGTATTACTTCTTGAATGTGTACTTTTCTCTTTCCTCTCATCTTTCTAGATAAGTTTCAACAAACTTATTTTGCTTGTCTTCCTCTCACCCTTGTTCCCCCCCCGAAAAGGGATTACATTATAAAGTGTATTTGCTTGGTTGGGTTTTGGTTTTAGTTTGGGGCTTATACCCAGGTGTATTCAGAGCTTACTTCTGGTCCTACATGTCAGGGATCACTCCTGGTGACACTTAGGGCGGCCACATGAAGTGCTTGGAACCAAACTTGGCAAGCACTCTCCCTGCTTTGTTATTTCTCTGGCCTCTTAAACAAGTTTAATTCCCCACCAATGTGGGTTGGATACTTCAAATTGGAAAAAAGAATCTTACAATATAGGTTGGATATATGTAGGTTGATGTGATAAAGAACATTTAATTTCCAGAATCTTTCAAATTTCTGAGACCAAACAAAAACTCTCACTCTACTGGTTCTTCACCCACAGATTGAGAATGTACACTGACTTCTGCAGGAATCAGCAGCCTTCTATAGGCCTTTCCCTACATCGTACCTTTATTTTAAGTCACAGTGAAACTGTGCTGGATATATCCTGGGTCTGATGGGGAAGAAAGGCTTTTCCCCTAGAGGACCTGCAGTGTCTAACCAACATGAATCAGCAGGTTCTGGAACAGTATTCAAAGAACTGAATCTGAGGGAGCTTGAACAGGAAGCAGGAACACAGGGTAAAGGAGAGTGTGTGATTTGATAGCACTTTCTAAAGATACATAATTCATTTCCCTGGCAAAAACTCTGAGAGATGGCTAAAATATAATAGGATGGCTCCTAGATACATGGGTAGAAATGTAATATTATCATGGTAGATGGGTTTGGAGAAAGGGTTAAAAATGGCTTAGGAAAATGTACATTTGAATGGAAATACCTTTAGAAAACCAGCCAAGCAGAGGACTAAGTAGTATGGAAGGATCCCAGGTTACACCCTTTGCCAAACTAATAATGAAAGCTGGGTTAAGAGAGGTATCAGCAACACAAGGAAATTCTGTGGTAGGTCAATCTAAGGGTAGGAAATTACATCACAGAACTAATTTGCTGGTAGCAATGAGGAGGGGTTAGACCCTGAAGCAATAAAGGTCAGGTGGTAGGGCTTAATTATCAGAGACAGATACATACAATTATCATAATGACTGGCAAGCTTTATGAGACAGTGATGGAGATATTTAATAGAATATGGCATCCCTCAGGAAAAAACAGATGGTAGCCAACAATGGCAGTACTCAAATGTACAAATAAAAGAAGTAAAGAGAGGGTAATTATACTGTGTGAAATTATGCATTCAGATGTCATACTTCTCCTAAACTTCTCTTTTTCTTCTTGAGGAAGTTTGCTGACCCAGAACATAGGTCCTATAAAGAAGAAACATTGTGAGTGTGTGTGTGTGTGTGTGTGTGTGTGTGTGTGTGTGTAGTGGTACTACTACTGCTACCCCACAAATGATCTGTATATATTTACTAAAGTTAATGGTAACTTGGGGGAAAAGAAATGACAACATTTCATAGGATGTTGGGTATTTGTTTCAAGGGGACAACAAAACCTATAGATTCCAAGAATCTTTATATGTCTGCCTCTTCCATTCATAGTTATTATGAGAACATATGGAGCAATAAACAATAGAGTACTGGCCCATGCTCATCTCACAGTGGGTCCACAGGGACCACGCTGGTAATCAACCCTACTTTCTGAATATCTAATTGGAAAGACCTGCTTGGTTATTTATCACAACCTCCTTGGCCTGTGTGGGACAAGCTATCATAATGGCATAGATTGAACTGAATTCTCAAAACTTTTTCTTCCATGTGCCAAAATGGTAAATTAAAAAATAAGTCCCTCATGGTGATTCAATTAAAAATATTACTCAGGAAGAAGGGTTGTAGCATACTCTTTTTAAAGAGTTATAGATGCAAGATAGTTCCCACTAACTTTCCATTTAAATCACAGAACCAATTCCTTTAGACCCAGACAAATCCTGGAGAATGGCAGTAGACTACTGCACCTCTATCAAGTATTTGCCCCAATGTTGCAGTGATATTTTTGTTAGAGTAGATTAACACAGCTTTATTTTATTTTATTTTATTTTTTTGCTTTTTGGGTCACACCGGCGATGCTCAGGGTTACTCCTGGCTCTGCACTCAGGAATTACTCCTGGCGGTGCTCGGGGACCATATGGGATGTCGGGGATCGAACCCGGGCTGCACAGGCCGGCCGCGTGCAAGGCAAACGCCCTACCCGCTGGGCTATCGCCTCCGCCCCGATTAACACAGCTTTAGATTCATGTTATGATGTCTAATGTCATTGGTTTTGTAAAAGGTAGTCCTTCCCATCTGCTCAGAGATGAGGATCAGAAATGTTGACATGTCAGATAGTAGCTTGCATTTATTTTTGTTTCTTTTTTGACTCATTGTGATTTTATAGTCAAAAGAGAGGTGTTTGGCCTGTTCTTTTTCTGAGAGGGGCAGGGAAAATGCGAACAGTAGTGGAGGAGCTGATGTGTCCTTCATTAGCATTAGCAAAGCACTTCTTATCTTGGCCTTTGTGAAGAGGACCCATGTTAGGATGGAGATAGTTTGAACTGACAATCTTTAAATTCTCTGATTTTGAAATAAAGGAATAAGGAGTGAATTAGATGAGGCAGGGGTGTTATTTCAGTAGACCACACTCAGAACAATATTGAGTATGAACCGAGACATACTTAAGTTTCCTCCCTCCATCTAATAGAAAAGACTTAAGTGGTGGAAGGTTGTTTGTATTTTGGTTGTCCCTTTTAAGCAGATTTCAACCTCTTCTCTTTTTTTTTTTTTTTTTTTTTTGCTTTTTGGGTCATACCCAGCGACGCTCAGGGGTTACTCCTGGCTCTGCACTCAGGAGTGACTCCTGGTGGTGCTCGGGGGACCATATGGGATGCTGGGGACCCAACCTGGGCCGGCACAGGCCGGCCATGTGAAAGGCAAATGCCCTTCCCCTGGGGTATTGTTCCAGCCCTCATTTTCTAATTAAGGTTGCTTATAATATTATTGGATTTATTCTGGTCATTGCTCTGGTGACAACTTCAAATTTCTACCAGTTTTATGGTGTAGTCCTCAAGACTGAAGTGAATTCCTTATGGTGTGTCTTCAGGGTTGCTGTGGCATAGGCTCCTCATAGGAATTCTTTTATCTTCATGTAGGTGCAACCCAGAACTGTGTGGAGATTATGCTCTATAAAGTCGCCCTTGAGCGATGGTCTATGCTTGGGTCTAAGCAATGGGTCTATGCTTCCTCTCATCCTTCCTAGTAGATGATACAGGTTGCAAATATGGTTCCATCACCCAGTTTCCTCTAACGGTGACCAATCAACAATGCATTCTTGTATTGACTATTTCTTTCTCTCTCTTTTGGTAGGGAGCACACCAGCAGTGCTCAGGGCTCTTTTCTCTCTTTTCTTATTTGTCTTCAACTTTTTGTCTCCTGAGATCATACCCCCCAAACAAAGAACAAAGGCATTGAAACCTTTGTTTCATGGTTTACTTTTAGGGTGAGGGAATGCAGCCAATTTTTGTAACATGATAGTCTCGTAGGTATTTCCAGGCAGATGTTACCAGGGATTGCCTTGTTAGTACATGATTTCCACTGTGCATGCATGTAGGTATCCTTCTCTGTATTTGCTTGTTTTCTAATTTATCTGAAACAAGGCAAAGAAGGTGGATCCTTTTGGTACAAGAGATGTATTTGAGAAACAGTAACAGTTAACTTATTATTTTTTTTTATTAATCCTTGTATGCCAAGTACTGCTCAAATTGCCTTATTTATGTTATTTTGGTTACTCTTAATTAAATCCTAGAGGGAGTACTATGCTTTTATTACGACACCATTACTTGCACCTGTAAGGAAACTGACTCAGAGAATTCTAGTAACTTTCTTTAAGTCTCTTGGTTTGTGACTGGAGATTTAGGAGGGCATCCAATTCCACTGTCAGATGTCAGGAAAGAGCTCTTAAATACTAGACATCCCAAGATGCAGATCAATACCAGGCTTTGGGGGTGGTTAATGATGTTTGATTACCAGCATTTAATGTGCAAGCATTAGGATGGGATTTGTACACTGTGTCGATTTTTTCTCAGGCAGCCTGGAGAGAAGAATCCAGCAAGTCCTACAGGAGGGGAAGGTCTTTCACCAGGCAGTTGGAGTCAGCAGAACAGGGCCACTTGGCCTCCTGTCAGACTGTCTGATAGCTGGAAAAGGTGGAACACTCTGATACTTATTTATGACTATATAATGTTTATGATTATTTATAATATTTGTAAATAGATGGCTCAGCCTGAAAATTTATGGCTGTTCCTTGGACTTTTAATCACAAAGATGGCCTTAGGAATAATTTTAGCCTGTCATTAAAGGACGAATAGATGGTGTTTTCTGTGTCAGGCTTCAAGTGGAAGTGGCTGGTAACACCTGGGAAACAAAACAAATAGGATTAGGTAATTTACAAAAGTGATTCATTTTTCAAAACCTTCTCCCTTTTCTCACTTCTGCACTTTATACTGAAGTATAGTGTTTGTCTTAATTATAGAAATAGGTCATGACTCTGAAGATAAACAGATCCATTATTCTTGGAGAAGTATTTTAATCCTCCAACATGAGGTCAGGCTGCAAGGATAAGGGATGCACAGGGAGCAGGAGAATCTTAAAAAAATTTTTTTTTATTATACCACCGTGCGATGTACAATTAAAAGATGTTCATGTTTGGGTTTCAGTCATACATTGTTCCAGCCCCCGTCCCTCCAACAGTGCCCATTTCCCACCACCAATGTCCCCAAATTCCCTCCCCCTCCCTCAGTCTGCATCTATAGCAGTTACTTCCTTTTCTTCTCTCTCTCTCTCTCTCTCTCTCTCTCTCTCTCTCTCTCTCTCTCTCCCTCCTCTTACACATTGTGGCTTGCCTGATAGACATTTAGGGATTATCATGTAAATCCCTTTGTGTACATTCAATGCTCAGTTCTAGTGTGGTGTTACCATTTTCCACAATTAGTAGAACACTAGTATATATTTATATCCCACTAATGAATGCAGAATTTTTTGTCTTAAACTTCTGAGAGCAGGAGTTTCCTTCTCCCAACCACAATCAGCCTCCAAGACAGTCACTTTGTGAGGAGTCTACAGAATCCAGACCCCAGGTTCGACCTTGGCACATCTGTTTAGGCTGATGTATTTTAGGGTCCCTTTAAGACAGCAGTCATTCATACCACATTACTCCTCTGAACTGGGTTTGGCCAAACTGGAGAAAGGTTTTTTTTCCAATGTTCTTTTTCAAAACCTATAGTCATGAAGGTATTCCAAAGTTTATAACAGGCATCACGATCACGATCACGACGATCTTCCCGTTGATCATCTATTTGCTAGAGCGGGCACCAGTAATATCTCCATATGTCCTGTCTCATGCCAGTAGAGCCAGGGGCATCAGCTTGCTACAGGAACATAAAGAGCCTCAAACCATTATATTAGGTCATGGGAATAGGCATCAAAATTTTTTATTTGTCACATGGCATTGCTTGCATGAATTTATTAGTTTTCTGGGTCTCTGGCCTCAAATGAAAAGAAACTAAGAACCACTGTGACATGAATTATAATCAACAAGCTTATTTCTGTAGGTAACTTTCATAAGCTTTTTGAATATGAGCTAGGAGTAAGAGGGAAGTTCAAAATGAATTAGAAACTCTAAACTAGTGGTAAGTGTTAATAATTATAACTCAAATAACTTAAATATAATATTGAGTCAAATTTCAACACAGGTGAAGCACTATAAGAGCATGTGTGAGGTTAGTTTTTGCAGAAAGGATCCATGAAGACTTTGTTGAACCTTTTGTTTTAGCTTAAACGGAGGCCATATTTAAACCTGCAGGACTTGGAAGAGCATTTCAGAGGCATGGACAGTCTGCGCAAAGGCAGAGGTGTGCACACACCAGAAGGTGTGGACAGCAGTGTGAGGGCAGTGAGGAAAGGTAGTGGAGGGAGTTCCCTGTTGGATGAGCAATTGCGGAGGAGCCTCCAGGGTGACTTAATCCTTTGTTCATTAAGAGGCTGTGAATTTTCCAAGGTGACATTGCTTGTAATTAGCAGTATGGTAGATTTTAGCTACCACACTTTGGTTCTCAGTGTAACAAATATTTTCTTCCTTACTTCAGGTTACAGGGAATTTCTAACTTTGCCTTATTTTTGAATTTTCTATAACTCACAGCTTGGGGAGGTGTCATTTTGGGTGGTAAAAGATAGTGCCGTCCTCAGGGCTTTGTCTTGGAACTCTACCAGCTTTGTGGTTAACTGTGAATAGGTTTACGCTTGTTTTCCTTCCACCTTCCCTCACCCACTAGGATACCAGTTGGGCCAGACTGAGTCAGAAGTCTGGGTTATAGGCACGTGGCTGGGGGTATGTGTGTGTATGAGAGAATGATGTGTGTACGTGCAGATAGACCTGATGTCTCTGTACCAAGGCCAAATATGAATCATCTTTGGACTTTTGTTCACTCAGCTTGACATGGGCAGAAAGCCAGCACCAAGAGGAATTCCACTTTGCTGTAAAGAGAGTTTACTTCTGGGCTTAGCTGAATCTCAGAAAGCAGTGAGTACTTCATTGACTAGGGAAGCCCTTTCTTCAAGCTGGCTCTCTGCTGGCTAAGCTGAGAGATAAAGGTAAAGAATTCATAGCTCTCCAACTCTGAAAGGAGCCTGAGTGATCATCTGCCAAAGGCTTTCCCTGACAGCACCTGGCTTCCTGAGGCAAGCTCATAGGAGCTTCTCAGGGTTAGTCTGTTGGTCAACAGATAAGAACTGAGAGCTTAGTATTTGCCAGTGGGGGATAGTGAGAGAATGAAGGGTGGGGAAGCTAGCCAAGTGCCCAGCATGCTGAGGAAAATGGCAGCTTCTACTGGGTGGAGCTATATCTGAAGCCCTAGAAATCTGGTATTCAAAAAGTCCTGGTGGACCAGAAAGATAGTACAGGAGGGAAGGCGCTTTTTGTTCAAGCAGCTAAACATAGTTTCATTCCCAGCACTGCATCTGGTCTTCCAAATAATACTTGATGAGACTCTAAAACTGTAAAAGTAAAAGAAGAACGTCTTGGTGGGGCAAGAATTGAGTCTGCCATACTCTCGCTTGATTGAGTTCTTCCCCTCTTAGAGTCTATGTTTTCAGACAACATCCTTATGTTACAAACTTAGTGCCCAGGAAAAACCTGAAACTGTGCAAATCAAGAGTCAGTTTTAATTTTTCTGTTAAATCCTTTCTAATGTTTGTGTTTGCTTTCTGTGTTTAATCATTTAAACAGCAACAAATGACTTCCATTACTTTAGCTTTTGTATCAGTAGGTGTCACAATTTAACCAAATAACCTGAAGTGAGAGGGTTTGTGGTTCACAGACAGCAGAAGTGCATTCTCAGTTCTGGAGGCTTGGAGTCGGAACTCAAGTTGTGGATGCACTATACCCTTCGGAAACTCCCCTTAGAGCAGCCCAGGTTTGGATGGAACTATAGAATTCCTCCTTTGCCTGTTTCTAGCTTCTGGTACCTCCTGGTAATATTTGACATTCCTTGGCATGTCACTGTAAAACACTCTATCTCTGATTTCTTCATTACAGACTTCTTCCCTGTGTCTTTGTTTTCATCGGGCTCCTATAAGAATGCCAGACTTCTTATTAGTGGGTTGCCAACTAATTTATGTCTGCAAATACCCTTTTCCAAAGAAGACCATAATTGTGGGCGGAAGGGGAAGGTCTCCCTCAAACCTTGGTTGCCCTGGGAGCTATCCCAGCTACTCTTGGCCAACCAGTGTTCTGACTCTTTGGTGACTATGAGATGCAATAACTGTATGAATCAAGAATATAAACAGTAACACCATTGTTATCATGTTACCTAAGCCATAATTTGAAAAAAAGGAAAAAAGAGAGAAAGGATATAATTAGAAATATTAAATTAGGAGTTATGTCCTCTGAATTATTGGTCTTAATAAGAATTTTTGAATTGATAAAGGAAACCCAAGATAAACATAATAAATAAAAAAGAAAAATAAATTTCAGAACTGGAGGGAGAAGTAAATATTCAATTAAAAGTGTATATCAAAGGGCCTGCTAGTACAGGGGTTCAGGCACCTGCATTGCATGTTAAAGATCTGGATTCGATTCCTGGCCCTGCATATGTACATGCAAGCTTTTCAGAAGTGATCCTTGAGCACAGATCCAGGGGTAGGCCCTGAGCTAGACTAGTGGGTGTGGCCCCCAAACTACAACAAAATACCTACTAAGTATTACATAAGATTAATTCTAAAAGATTCATTCTCTCCTCAAATCATCAAAGTTGGTTTATTTGAGTTAAAAGAAGATATTATAGGTTTCCTGGAAGGAAAAGTAGGCAATTTAGTAATAAACAAAAACTGTTTAATCTGTTTGAAGTGGGAAAAAGTATTAGAAACTGAGGAGTAGCTAAACTTGGGTAGACCAAATAGCAATAGACATTTATTTCTTATAGTTCTGGAATTTGAAAATGCATCATCAGCATGACAGCATGGTGATGTTCTAGTGAGATCCTCTCTCTTTCTTGATCACGGTGGACCAATTCTGGCTGTACAGTTTTGGTCATATTCTCACATTACTGAAGGATGCCCATAAGCTCTTTAAGGGCACTACTTCTGTTCATGAGGGCTCTTTCCTTTAGGATCCCCAAAGTCACCACTGCCTTGTCTGCCAGCATGCCGGGCACTAGGATGCCTTTATACAAATTGCGGGAAGGGGCATATGCTTTCTAACCAGAGCAATTAATCTGGCTTTACTTTCCTTAATTGCATCACTGGATACTAGAAGACATAGAACCTTCCTAAAAATTTACAGTTCATGTATTAATAAAGCTTTAAATCAGAATAAAAATATTTTCTTTTTTGCTAAAATTTAAAAAAAAAATTAAATCACTGTGAGATAGACAATTATAAAGCTGTTCATGATTGGGTTTCAGTCATAAAATGTTGCAGCACCCATCCTCCACCAGTGCACATTTCCCAACACCAGTGTCCCCAGTTTCCCCTACCTCATCTCCCATCTGCCTCTATGGCAGGCACTTTTCTTTTTCTCTCTCTTTCTCTTTTCTTTTTGTGCATGTGGTTTACAATACATACAAGGAGGGGTTATCTCTTTATCTACTTTCAATAAGCAGTTCTAGTTTAGTATTCACTGTATCACTGTATCACTGTCTTCCCATTCATCATCGATTTGCTCGAGTGGGCACCAGTAACATCTCCATATGACCTGTCTCATGCAAGTAGAGCCCAAGGGCACCTTCTTGCTCCAGGAACATAAAGAGCCTCAAACCATTCCATCAGGTCATGGGAATGAGGTCTATAATTGTTACTGGCCATTTCCAATTATTATTGGCAGACCGAGTCCCTTCTCTATCTATCCTAACTTCTGCCTCCCCACACATTTGTGGTAGATTCCAACCCCTGACATGTACTCCTGGGCCTTGTTTTGCCTAGCCTGGGATATTAGTCTCATAATATATTTTTATATCCCCAAAATTAAAATATTTTTTTTCTTAAGAACTCAGAATGGGGGCTGGAGCGATAGCCCAGCGGGTAGGGCGTTGCCTTGCACGTGGCCGGCCTGTGCCGGCCGGGTTCGATCCCGGCATCCCATATGGTCCCCGAGCACCGCCAGGAGTAATTCCTGAGTGCAGAGCCGGGAGTAACCCCTGAGCATTGCCGGGCGTGACCCAAAAAAAGCAAAAAAAAAAAAAAAAAAAAGAACTCAGAATATTTATAATTATACAAACTATCTTGGAAGGTTATTGGCAATTGTTTTAGAAAAAAAATATCAGAAGAATGAATTAAGAAAGAAAAAGCCATAAAGGTTCCGACTCTGGAGATTAGCAGACATCTTCAGCATGGCAGACAGGTTTAGATCAACTAGTCCCAACTAGAGGGAAGACAGAGGGATGCTGTGGAACAGATACTGGCAATACTGGGGAAAGGGATCTTATAAAGTGAATTGTATGAAAACATTAAAAATCCTAAGATTGGGGCTGGAGCGATAGCCCAATGGGTAGGGCGTTTGCCTTGCACGCGGCTGGCCTGTGCCGGCCGGGTTCGATCCCCGGTATCCCATATGGTCCCCGAGCACCGCCAGGAGTAGTTCCTGAGTGCAGAACCAGGAGTAAACCCTGAGCATAGCCGGGTGTGACCCAAAAAAGCAAAAAAAAAAAAAAATCCTAAGATTATACCATGTTCTGGAAAAACAACCTGGCTTATATATATATATATATATATATATATATATATATATATATATATATATATATATATATATATATATAAATCCTAAGACTATACCATGTTCTGGAAAAAGGAATATATATATATTCCTTTTATATATATAAATAAGAATATATATATGTATATATGCATATATGTATATATATGTATATATATATTCTTATTTAATATATATAAGAATATATATATATGTATATATATAAGAACTTGGCTCTTCACTCAGGCATTACTCCTGGTGGTACTTGGGGCACCATATGGAAAGTCAGGGATCAAACCCAGGTCAGTCCCATGCAAGGCAAACGCCCTCCCCACTGTGCTATCTCTCTATCCTTGACGCAGGGAGGCCTGGGTTTGATCTACAGTATCCCTTGGCCCTATCTTCAGTAAATGCTCGAGATGAGAGCCTTCTACTGAGAGTGTACCACCTACATGGCAGAGCCTGGCAAGCTACCTGTGTTTTATTTGTTATGCCAAAAACTAATAACAATTATGGACCTCAATTCCATGACCTGAAGAATGTTTTGAGGCTCTTCCTGTTCCTAGAGCAAGCAGATGCCCTTGGGCTACACTTGCTTTTGACAGGACGTATGGAGATGTTACTGGTGCCTGCTCTGTGGCAAGCCGTCTCCGACCGGCGGTTAAACAAGTCGCCAGGTGCAGAATCTTCTCGGATCACACTTTATTGAGTTACAGCTCAGTTGTGAAGTAAGATGGAAGAAGGACCCTGTCTGAGAGAAACGCAGGAATATATAGCAAGCGTGCCTCTCTATGATAGGTGCATTTCTACAAAACCTCATTTGCATGGTAATACTGACATGTTATTGGTCAATTCTGAATGCTGACATGTCATTGGTCAATTTTTTCATTAACTGCGCCCGCCATATTGGCTGATGCAACTGAAGGAAGTTGCAACAGATCAACCTCGCGCCCAACACTGCTCCAGCAAATTGATGAACAATAGGTAGACAGTGATACAGTGATACAGTGATATAAACTTTAGGAAAGCAATAATATCAAGACTTTAAAAGAAAGTCATGGCCTAAATATAAAGCAAATTTACCTGTGGTGAGCAACTGATAATTTTATCACTTTCTAGTTTTCAGATTTCAGAATTCCCTCATCTAAGTTATGACAGATTTAACTATGATTATGACAGATTGCACTCACTGGTTCTTTTCTTATGTTTACATTACTGGAACAACTGACATAGGATAGAAGGTAGAAGACAGGAAGTAGAGAATAGTTGTGAGTAGTTGATAGAACATGAAATGTGGATTTTTTTTTTTTTTTGCTTTTTGGGTCACACCCGGCGATGCTCAGGGGTTTCTCCTGGCTCTGCACTCAGGAATTACTCCTGGCGGTGCTCGGGGACCATATGGGATGCCGGGATCGAACCTGGGCCGGCACAGGCCGCCCAGGCAAGGCAAACGCCCTACCCGCTGGGCTATCGCCTCCGGCCCTGAAATGTGGATTTAATATGCTCTTGAAGTTGTATTTGTTGAGTAGAAGAGCTGAAAATAAAGATGTAAACCAAAATGGGGCGAGGAGGGAAAACAAAGAAAGGTAGAGCTGATTATCATGAGTTAAAATTTTATCTATCACAGTGGGAAGCCAGTAGACAATGTTTAAAGTTAATAAGTCACTTTAAAAGTGACTACAAGAGTATTCCACCTGCACGGCAGAGTCTGGTAAGCTACCTGTGTTGTATTTGATATGCCAAATACCAGTAACAATTGGGCTCATTCCCATGACCTGATGGAATGGTTTGAAGCTCTTCATGTTCCTGGAGCTAGCAGATGCCCTTGGGCTACACTAGCATGTAACAGGACGTATGGAGATGTTACTAGTGCCCACTTGAGCAAATTGATGATCAATGGGAAGACAAGTGCCAAGTGCCAAGATAATAAGTCATACAATATAGCCATACATAGCCATACATCAGTTATATAGAGGTTGAATGTAATGACAGGAAGAAATAACAATTGAAGTGATTGAAAATGTTTGCCTTTGGGAAACTTGACTGGATGGGGTAGGGGTGGGAGGTCATAAATTTTCAAAATAATTCATATACAGTATTTTATTTTTAAAATCATACACATGTCTGTAACATTAAAAGGCAGACAGACTTGTACCTAAAAAAACTACTAGATGACCTTTGAAACTTGTTTTTAGTCCCCCAATTTCAATTATAATTAGCTGAAATCTCAACTCAGCTGAATATAACTGTAATTAAAAATCTCAATTGTCTAATGGCAGACAATTAGTTGGCGCTGTCAGGAGCCAAAAAGAATGATGGGCAGTGTGAAGACTTTGCTCTAAGGCTTGGCAACAGAACCCCAAGATTCCGGTTCCCTGCTTCTTCCTTGATGCCTACTAATCCCAAAAAG
>JAJIBD010009641.1:0-81423 GCA_021461705.1 Cryptotis parvus
CACTTTGGGGAGATGCCGGCCGCTGCCGGGCTACCCAGGGCCCTGGGTGCAGGTCGCGCTGCTAGCGGAGGAGCTTGGGGTCCGCGCAGGGTTGCGGGGCTTATTCAAATGCCGCCCGCTGCCGCTGTGATTCGCAGGGACTCGGCCTCCATATGGTAATGCGGGCGGGGGGCAGGCGTAGAGGGAGGGGGAGAGGGTGGGGGGGTGAGGGCTGGATGGGAGGGGGCTTGTGCACCGCGCGCCCGCTTTGCCGGGCTGGGACAGAGCACCCGGACCCGCGGCGGCGGCGGCTGCGGCGCTCCCCACCCTCCAGCACCCACTGAGCCAGCGAGCCGGCGAGCCACCGGCCCCGGGGTAAGCCACCGCGCGCGCACGGCAGCGACAGTGACGCTTCAGAGGCTGCAGGTTACTTGCCTGCGCCAGGAAGGGAGATTAGAAACAGAAAAGAAGATTACAGAGAGATCAGAGATAAGAGGTGTACCTTTCTGTGTCCCTTCTCCCCACCGCTAGCGGCGCGCCCACACACACACACACACACACACACACGCACACACACACACACACGCGTCCGTACGCACATGCATGCACGGACACCCGCACATGCACACGGTTCTCGCTCCTACCATCTAAATCTATACACCTCCACTCTATGCCCCGGCAACGTGGCGGGTGTGCTTGCCCTGATCCCTGCGTAAAGGCGGGCAGGTATGTGCCAGAATCCAGGCAGGGACAAGCCGCCACGCAGGGCTGAATTAATTACAGCCAAACTCGAAGACATTTAACCTGCCGAATTGTTGCCCTTAGCCAGGTGCACTCCCTCCCCCCAAATCCGGTAATTCCTCAAGCAGTTGTCGAATCCTGCAATTATTCATAACATGTGCTGAAAAAATGTTCTTTTAGGAAATGGTGATCTTGCTATATATGGCAAGGGTAAGGGCGAACCTAAAGGATGAGTGTGTTTCCGTTTTTAATGTTTTACGTGTTGCCATCTGACCACTTTTTATTGGGTGACATATCATATGAGCACTTTGGTGTAGGCTTGGAAAAACTACAGCCAGAGGTAAGGCTGAAATGCCTTAAGAATTATGGATCTACAAATGGATGCTGGATAGTCCAGCAAAAAGATGGCATGCAGCTGTAAGGCTTGAGATGGGGGGATACATGTGAATATTTACACACGACGCTACTAGGGAGGAGAGTCTTGCCTTAAGTATCCGTGCAGGTAAGTCATTCATAAGAAAACTAATTACTTGTGCATGTATTTGGACTTATTTAATTGGGTAAGCTGCATGTGTGCATATTTTCTATTCTCTGTGGCTATGCAAATACAGATTCAGTCTTTAAAATGATAGCTTTGGGCTGAAAAAAAGTGGACTTTTACATATAAATATATTTCTCAAAAGCCATTGTGCTGAAATGATATATTGCTAGAAAGGAAAATGTGAGCCTATAAACAAGATAAGCATGGCTTGAGATCTAACTCAAGGCCTGTATATTTTAAGGCAAATCAAGTGGCTTAATATAGTTTCATGTATTTGTTCTCATTCAAAATCAGGGAATTAAGGTTGCCCTTTCAAAAAAAATCAAGAGAATGGGCCTTGTCAGCAGACATATTAAGATAAAAATGAAACTCAGTAAATTTTGAATGTAGCAGATGAGGTACAACATACAACATGGTTGAAAATGTCTTCCTTGCAGAAGGCTGTCCATTGCTGTGTCTACACATTTTAAAATAGATGGGGAGGGGAGCAGTCAGGAATGCTAGAAAGCACTGGGCAGTGAATGAATACTGCACCTCTCAGTAAATCAGCACAAGATTCTTTAGAAATCTTCAGAATCACTTCCCTTTACACATACAGAATCTCAAATGCACTGGTAGGAGCAGTGTTTTTGCAAAATGAAGTTAATTAGACAAACTTTGAGCCTGGAGCAATGGACATTTCAGTCCATCGAGGAGGTAGAAGAGGAAAGAAAAAAGTGTCTTTTCTTTTTATGACCAAACCAGGAGGCTACACAGCTGGCGCTACATACATAACAGATGTGCATATCTGATGCCTTAAACAAATAGAAGCGGGAAGCAACTGTGCATATTATCTAGCAAAAGACAGTAGCAGACACTCGCCCAAATATGCAGACAGAAAGGAATGAGAGACAGATAGACATTAAATAGCAAAAACGGGTGGGGTGTAGAATCAACAAAAGCGATACAACCTGAACTTTTCGCGAATTAAAAAATGCAAATATATCTTTACATATGCATCAGTATTAAAAATAATACACGCTGGAACCAACGGGAGCAGGAGGAGGGGGAGAAGGAGGAGGTGAAGAGGAGGAGGTGGAGGAGGAGGAGGAGGAGGAGGTGGAGGAGGTGGAAGAGGAGGAGGGGAGGAGGAGGAGGAGGAGGGGAGGAGGGAGGAGGAGGAGGAGGAGGAGGAGGAGGAGGAGGAGGTGGTGGTGGTGGAGGAGGAGGAGGAGGAGGAGGAGGAGGAGGAGGGAGGAGGAGGAGGAGGAGGGAGGAGGAAAGAATGGAGGCGCCGTGAGCCCTGATTATGCATGGGCTAGAGCTGCCTCCTCTAACCTGTTCTTCTCCGAGCCGGGCAGCCGGCGGTCCTCAGCCGCCCACAGAACAGGAGCCGAAACAACCGTTCCCGAAGGCTACAGCGTTTATTTTTTCTCTTTTTGGGGGTTTTGGCGGTTGTTTCAGGGGCTCGCCAACTGGCCCCTTTAATTAAAAAGCTTCAATAAAAGGCGATCGCGCCAGGAATGCACCGGCTCCTCTTCGCGCAGGATTTGCATATTTTTTAATGCCCCTAATTTCCTTGATGTATGTAAATGTAGCCGGACGTAGAGGGAGACTGGGAGCTGACGTCAATGGACGTGACCTCGCAGCTAAACCTTGAACGTGAAGCCGGGATGGGGGAAAACACGGAGCGGCAGCCGGCAGAGCCCGCGAGAGCCGGCGGCCAGAGCGGCGGTGGCGGAGCCCAGGCCCGAGGGGCCCAGGGGTGCCTGTGCCAACCCTGGGCAAGTGCGAGCCGCCGCCTTCTTCATGCACCGCCCGGCTTCCAGCCCGCTGATTTCCGGCGCACACGCGTGCTTCTAGCCCTGCGCCTCTAGCCCCGCCAATAAACGATCTTTTTCTTTATTTTTTTTTTTGTTTCCCCTAGAAAAACAACACATCCCCCAACTACAACCCCCCAAAAACCCGACCGCTAACAAACCCAATAAAATCCTCAAATGCTGTAAACCAATGCTTGGGTAGCTTATCAGAAAGAAGACTTTGACAATGGAACAGATTTTTTGTTTTGTTGGTTTTTCTGCATTTTGTTTGTGTTTTGGCTTTTCGCCACAAGAAGAGGAGGTGGAGACCTCAGACAACAGCAAATCATTCCTAAAACACGCTAAGCTACACGTGTTTCCAGTAGGGAGAGGTAAATGGCCCAGCCAACGGGTGGGGACTTATCGTTTGGGTTCCGATGTACCTGTGCACCGTTATGCGCCGTCGGCTTCATCCACAGCCGTGCCAATATCGTGCATTTTAAAATATGACGGGAGTGGTGTGTTTGTGTGCATGTGTGCGCGCGTGTCGGTGCATGTGCGTGTGTGTCTCTGCGGAGGTGTCGGGACCGTTGTGCACCAAGGCAGGCGCTGTGAGCGACCTGAGATACCAAGGTCTCTCCACCGCCACGTCTGGGGGCTTCTTTGAGGACCGTTTAGGCCAGAGCTCCTGGTGGGGAGATGAGGTTCCCCACGGGCAGTCAGGGAACGCTGGCTGGCCCTTGCCGCCACATTGTCTAGGGAGAGAGGCTGAGGAGTAAGCTTTGCCGTGGCCGATGGAGCTGATGTGTTTTGCACTTGGGGCTCCGAAGCGTCAGTGCAGGCTTGGCGATCCGTGCACAGTTTGCACCGAGGCCTTTGGCCCCGCTCGGGCCGGGCGCTGCAGCGAGTGCGTGCCCTTCTGGCAGGCGAGGGGCCGGGGGGGGGAGGGTGCGCTGACACGTCCCCGTGCAAGCCCGCCCCCGCTCGCCACCCTCCCCTAGCGCCTAAGAAATGCTCCTCGACTTCGGCTAGGCCCGAGCCAAGGCGGAGCCGGGACCGGAGGGCAGAGGCTCGGGCTGGCACCGAAAGGGGCGCCGGTGTCAGCCCTCCCAGGCGTACCCTTGGCGGCCCAGGCTGCCTTTTCTCCCGTTGCGCTTCGCAGCCCGCAGCTTTGTGTGGCCGCGGCGCTGGGGTCAGCAGGCCCCATGCCGGCGAGGGGTGCTGTGCGTGTGCGCGCGCGGCGGGCGGGGGCGCCTCCCGCCCGGACACGCATGGCCGTGTGTCCTCCCGCCGCACTTGGCGGGAACCGGGGGGCCGGGCTCTCATTACCGCGCGCCATTTACATACGGCCCCTCGTCGGCGGGTTTTTTAACCGCTCGCCCCCCGCCCCCAGCGCAGTTCCCGCCGCCCGGGTGGCACGCGCTCAGGCTCGGATCCGGCTGCAGTCGGGCCGCGCGCGCCCACAGGCCCAGGGGCTCCGGCCTCCCCGGCTGGGTGGACTCCTGCACCCTCCCTCTCGCGCCCTGCACCCGCGCTAACCTCCTCGCTGGTGTTCCAGGAAGCCCACCTTCCCCTCGGAGGCCCCCACCCTTCCCCATGCAAAGTCCCACCCACACCCTCCCCCGGCTCCCTGCTTTTCCCTGGAAAACACACGCACCCACTTTTGCTTCACACACACGCATGCTTTTCTCTCCTTCCCTCAAGTAGATAACCTCTAGGGCGCGTCCCTGGTAGTTTTTGAACAGCTTGGGTGAAAATCAAATATTTTTTAAAAATTTTTATCATGGATAAAAATGTTATCCATTTAAACAACCCCCCAAAGGGAAGGAATGAGGACGGGAGACTTGAATCAAAAGACCTTTCTTGGAAAAAAGGGTACGCAGGTCAAAAGGTCGTTCTCTAAGTTTGTAAATAAAATTGCGAAGGGAGTCCTTTAAAAGAGAGAAGAAGCTAGAAAAAAATCTCAGGTTACATAAAATGATGCATTGGAAAAACAAGACGAGACCATTCTTTTAAGAAATAAACGGGGGGGTCGGAGGGAGGAGGAGGGACTAGGAAAAGAAGAGGGAGAAGAAAAGAAAAGGTAGAAAAGGCCAAAGAAGTTTCCAAGGAAATGTGTGCTTTGCATCCTACAATAGGAAAATGTAGCCATTGCCCTCCTTCAGACGAGACATTTCTAATTTGTTCCGTCTGTCAGGAGGGGACTGTGAGAGGTTTGGGTGCGAATTCATTATCTCTGGCAACGCAGAACGTAGTGTGGGGACTGAAAAAGACCGTGGCAATGGATGAACAATAGGGCTTCAGTTCATCAGTAACAAAAGCTGTGGGGAAATTGGTTGAGTTTCAGAGCACGTCCTCCTCGGCAGAGGGGGCTGGACTAGACCTTGGACAGCCCCCCAAAACTTGCTGAGCCTCACACACCACTTCACTCTCCACTCTGAGACTCAGAGAGCAAGTGCCTGACGTAGGGGGAGGGGGAAGTTGGCTTTTTCCCCTCCTTCGTCTTTTGCACCCTAATCTCTCTCCCAGAAGGGAAGATCCTTTTAAACTATTTTAGACGCAATCAAGCAAGAATCACCGTGTGGAATTGAGCGGCAGTTTTAAATGTGTTTTGGCGCGGGATGATCTAAACATTTTACAAAATTATTTATTTATTATTATTATTATTTTTTGAGACGTCGAAAGGAGCCTGATTGTGTCATCGGCCGCCTTGTGACTCTGGATCTTGGATTTTGACCGGCTTCTAGATTCCCGTCCGGCTGGATTTGGTGGGCAACACTTCCCTGCGCTGAGAGAACAAGTGAGTATCCCAGCGGCCCGCAGGCGGCAACCCCTGGCCGGCCCCGGGCCAGCAGTGTCGGCTGCGGCCCCGCGCCGGCGCCCCTCACACCGGCCCGCAGCGGGCAGCTAGCTCCGAGCGCCGGTCCCTGGCTTTGCTAATTGATTGTCTCGGTGCTGAACCTGTTGATCTTCTGAGTTGCCTGGGCCAGCACTGTTAATTATCCAGCGGCCTGACCCTCGGTTTGCAAAGATGCCAGGAAAATTTCACTGTGGACAGGGGATTGGTGGTGTGATTTTTTAAAATGTAATTTTGTATTGTTGGCGATGGGACCTTTCCCCACCCCACCCCCATCCCTAAAATCTAGAGCCCAAAGGATGAACTGTATTTTTGCGTTCCTGGGTTCAGGGACTCGCATTTTGAATAATTCTCTTTTTTAGCCTCCTCGAAGTTCTAATTGGCAGCGGGATCTGCTTGGATCCAGCTGGAAACTTAGTAACTAAGTGGGTCTCAGTGTTTCCACTGCCCGTCTTTGCTTTTGGATTCTGGGAAGTTGAAGGCCGCTTTACGGGGTTATCCCAAGTTCAGTCGAGATCTGGGTTTTTCGGCTTCTGACGTTCCTGCTATCGGAGGCGGGGCCGCGTCTTTGCTGGGAGCCCAGACCTAGCAGATCTGAAGGAGGCCAGATCTTCCTTCCCGGGCCTGAGATTGTGAGTTTACCACGGGGTGGTGGAAACCCAGCCAGTGTATTTTCATCACTGTCTACGGTGTTTTCTCTTGCAAATGTGTCCGTGGTGCTTGAATGGGGGCTGGCGGTCTTGAAGGGTCAGGGCGCGGTAGAATTGAGCAGAAGTTAGACCCGAGGCCCTGTCAAGTCACGGCCACGGCCGGGACGCTTTTGGAGCTGTGGAGCTGACTTGGGCCCAGAACGTGGGGTCGGATCCAGTTTCGTCCTCCTCTCTGTATCACCTCTGCCCGCCATCCTCCGTCCCCACCTTGGCACCGGTAATTACAGGGCGCTGTCTTGGGAAACCAGCTCCCACAGTCAGCAAAAATGAGCCGTGCAGCACTTTCATTTTGCAAAACCAATAGCTCCACCCCACAGTTCTAAAATAACAATAAGCATTTAAAGATCATAGAAAGAAAAGCAACGTATTTGGGGGAAATGTACGAGTTCTTGAATATCAAGTCCTAGGGGCGGGGCGGGGATTAAAAAATCCTCCACTTTACAGCAATCAGGTTTTACATTATTCATTGATTTATTGGAGGAAATAGCCAATCAGGGACCTTAGATATGAATGCACATCTCATGGTCCTCTGGCCTTACAGTAAACTATTTGCATCTTTCTAATGGATTAGATATTTATCCAGGGATTCCCATTGTTTGAAAGGCCTGGAATTTCAGTCCCTTAAACATTTTGGCTTTTTTGGGAGTCAAACACAGATATGATTATATGTATATATTAAAAACTGTGATCATTTGCTTTCTTACCTATTTTCCAGATGAGACTACAAAGAAGCATACGATGAATAGACAACCCAACCAACCAAAGGTAATTTAAAATGTTATGTTTGACAGAATCAAATCGTGTACAAAATCAAAATAGAATGTTATTTATTGGATGGCAAGCCTGCAATGTATTGTACATCTCCAAGTTCATGCAATAGATAGAATTCCAGAAAAATCCAAGTTTCCATAGATTAGTTTTTTCCCTATATGTGGCCTTTGTATATTACATGCCAAGGATAATACAAATATAATCTATGGCTTTTCCTCTGAGAAATAAATATGGGGTGTAGGAAAAAAATAATAGAACACTTTTATTAGAAAGTGAACCAGCCAAGTACCTTGCCTGTACTTACAAATTGCTATAAATTAAAAGACTTTTATGTAAAAAGGTAATCATGATCTTATTAGTAGACTATGGTTTGCATGCATTAGAATCATATATGTTCAATATTAAAAAAGGGATTTTGGTGATAGGCCAATTCCTTACATTCTCTTTTGTCATCTAAATGGGATTCAGAGAGGAGTTCTAAATATTGGTGGCAAATCTGGTGTATTTGCATTTATGGTTCAGTATATTTCTGGTCCAAATATGTGGAAAATTAGAACTTTTCATTTAAATAGATATTATTTATTCCCAAGAAAACAAGGATGTTTTCATTCCTATTTCAGCAATCTGGATACCTATAAAAGGAAGCCAGCAAAGCAATCACATCCTAATCTACTGGCCATTAATGGAAATTTCTTAGAGAATGAGCAGGAAAGACATTTGAGTTCACCATATCCTTCAATATGCAGATTTCACAGAGGTTATTCTGTAGCTCAGGAAAAAATAGCCCCTTGAAAGGCAAAAGATATCTGAAATGAAAGCATGTAGGTGTTAATAGTTGCTCATGACAATGTGTGACAGTCATAGCTGGGACTCTTTATAGAAGCACAATTGTTTCAACTTATCTCATATCCTAGATTATAATAGAGGCCTTGAAGTGTATATGATAAACTAAGTTATGACTGAATCTTGGCAATATTCAAAATTAAGAGCCATTTCATATTAAGCCTCGCTATCTATCTTACTTCTCCATACCTTGAGAAAGGTAAAATGTTTAATTCTGTGCAGAAGATAAAATGTTTAATTGGCAATATGGTTGATGAGCAATCTGTCTGTGATCACTGTGTTGACTGTATTCACTTTGGGGGTCTCTTATATTGAATCCACTGTCTCTGTGACTGCATAGGGGCTAGTTGTAGAGTCAGTTGATTTGAGTATGTGGCATTGCTTTAGAAAGTGCTCTTTTAAGACAGTATCCTGTCGCTTCTAATTGTAGAAACATCTCAAATGTTCAGTGTCTGGGTTTTCATGACAGTCCCTTAGATTATACAGATGCATTTAATTGCTCAATGTGCAAATAAGCAACACTAATTTGCAATTTCACCCAAATATGGAATGATGCACCAAACCAGAGATACACGCATTACATCGCTCTTTCACCAGCTCCCACCCAGATGTAGATATAGCAGAATACTATTCTAAAAATATCTGGCATTTCTTAGGGTTTAACTTAAGAAATTGAAGTTGTCTGATCATATGCTAGCTTTATGTAATACATGCCAATTCACTAATGATTCTGCTTTTAGGTCTTGGAATGAGGGGCCAAAACACTCTCAATCTTCCAAGGCAGCAGAGCCAATTAGGGTTTTACATAAAGTCAGAAGTAGCACAAATCTCAGTGGTATGTTCAGTTCTTATTCTGTGGTTTATATTACGACCTTACAGCTCAAGATGAAACAGTTTGGGAGTGTGTTTCTCTGAATCAGTTTGTAGTTTACATGTATATTTTATATATGAAACACAAATATACTTTACATATAACCCAACACAGCCAGTTCTAACTGTGCGTACCAAAATTTGATAAGAAAAAATAATAGAGGAGATATTTTCATAGATTTGTCTTTTCTCAATTATGAGGACAAGTTGCTCACCAAGAAAGTAAATAAATAAAAAATATAGAGGAACATTGTCATCCATATTACTCAATCATATCTTTAATTAGTGTAATATTGTTTGAACTCCTGATTGGGCTTAGCAGTGCTGGCTTTCTTGTCAGTCTTTCTATAGGATTTACATATGTGTTCACCAATGTAATTTGGTAAGCATATTTTTGATCATTAAATGAATAAGTTACTGAATAATGAAACTATTAATTCTGGAAGTATTTTAGTGACAGGGTTGGGGGTGGGGGTGGGAAAGAGCCTGTATATAGAAGTGAGAGTATTGTGATAAACTAGTCATGTGTGAAGTGAATATGAAGATTTATGACATTCATCTTTGCATGTATTTTAATGACTAGTAGCACCATGAACATACCTCATAAGCTTGGAGAGCAGTTCAGAAGGCTCACCCATGGTGACAATGAATACTATGTGGTCTACATCCTCTCTCTCCTATTGAGGGGCGCCTAGTAGAGCTATCTATGTTTTAGGTGCTTTAGACACAGATTTCCCATTACAAAACAGAGAGTAGAGTTATTTTAAGTGGTCATATTCACACTTTGAAAATTTCCTTTCCCCCACAAAAAGATTGAGACCCAGTAGTTCATAACTGATATTCCCTTCCAGACAGGAGAAGTTGGGGTGTGGAGGTGAGATGAGAATTGTGCTCTTAACATTCAGGCATTGTATTTGAATTTCCAGGAGGTAATTACTATTTTCCATAATTTTATAAGCAAGCTGTTGTGTCTTTCTGTAAAATATAAAAATAGGTGTCTAAAAATTAATAGAGAGAGGTCCAACATTTTTTGCAGCAGAGTTGTGTGCATTCGAAACGACCGCTGCAGTGCTTACTTGTGTTACAAGGCATACACCCTATATAGTTATTAAAAACAAACAAAAATAGGATGAAGTCGGGGCTTGCTTAGAGCATTCACTTTGAACTTACAGAACAAATGTACTGCGCTAGTGCCATGGTGCAGAGATACAAAACATGCCTGAGCTTATGAATCCATTAAGAACACCACACCAGAGCAAATTGTCAATGTAATCACCCATCGACTCTCTGGGCAATACAGATCTGCTGCCCATTCCCAGAAAGCAAGGCCTTGCTTTAAGCAATAGCAAAGTGCCTTCCATCTGTCTGCCCATGCAATCTGCCAGAAGAGAAATGCAGGCAAGGACGTTCCCCAGATCTGAAATGCTTTTATCTGTCCTTAGAGAGAGATTTCTTCCGTCTTCGGATATCAGAGCACCGAGGAAGTGAAAGGCTGTGGGTTGCTTTTCCAGGAGCCCTTGGTAGTGCTAGCGGAAGAGGTGGAAGAGACATTGACTGAGAAAATAAGGCTTGTTGCTGGCGCTGCCCGGGCATCAGGCACAGGGCAGTTGGCTGACCACTGATGCATATCAATAACCGTGTACTTGAGATTTCTCATGACATCATCATTACCTTGGTCTCCCGCGGTCTCGAACCTTTGACCTTGCCTGACTGGTCCACGTTTGGCAGTGAAAGCCCCTCCAATGATGGCCCTTTTCTCCTTCTTTCAGACCCGGGGCAGCAGCAGTCCGCCAGCAAGACGGCGTCTTCTCCCCAACCTAGAAGTCCAGTGAAATCGAGGATCTTCCCCCTAAAATAACACACACGATATGTGCCATCAAGCTGCCACCACTTGGTAAAAAAAAAAAAAAAAAAAAAAGCCGGTGTTGTCTAACCCAAAGGATCGGGAGCAGATCCCTGAATCAGCTGTCACTTCTATAGAATGGAATGTGGTTTTTCCCCCTCCCTTTTTTCCCCCTCCTCCCTCCTTAACCTGCGCTGGAAATTGCCGTTGGCTTTAAACGTCTCTATAGAGCGAGGCAAAAAGAGTCTTGCGTGAGAATGAAGCAATTTACAATGCAAATAGAGGCCTGTGAAGGGACGGATGCTGCTGCTCGCTCGTAACTGCTTGCTGCACCTTAATAGCTGGTTTTCTTTTTCTGATATTAATAGTTGAATTGTTGACTAACGCTGCCGGAGATTACTTGCTGAAAGGAAAAAAAAAAGAGTTCGGAATAAACTTTGAAAGCAACAGATCTCTCTCGTTTGGATGTTTAGCCGCACACACAGACAGAAAGCAGGTCCTATTTACAGCTAAGGAGGAATCTTCTGTGTGCGGCGAGGATCCGGGAGGACTATTTCCACCGTGTTGGCAGAGAAGCGTCGGGAGCTGGAGTGTGGCCAGAGAGGAAGACAGAGGCTGTGAGGGAAGCGAGTTGTTATCTTTGGTTATCTAGCTGTATGAGTGTATTGGTCTTCATAAAGCTAGATAACCGAAAGTAAAAACTCCTTCAAGGTCGCCGGGGAGCGTGTGAAAATGAAAGACTGCACCCAAGAGACAGTAAAAACCAGAAAGGTCAGGAATACTTATTGCATCTAACTTTGTTTTTATTTTGGTTTCTCCTTATGATTCCAATGGGATTAGAGGAAGCTGAGTGACACATAGATGCCAAAATATCCATGAGCTAGAGATGTGCCGAGTGGTTGTTAACAGCTGGGAAGGAGAATTGTATAGCGTAAATGAGTCAAGTTGTGTGTGCAGGACTGGTCCTACTGTAAGGTCAAAGTCTGTATATGAAGGTTTTTATTTTTCGTAGAAAGTTGTTGTAGAAATGTGTGGGACCAGGCTTATAAACGATTCTATAATCCATAGGCTGAGGCAGCTTCTGTCTGAGGACCCCCTCCCCTGAAAAATGTGAAGCTTATGTTTGGAAATGACCTGCCATTTGGGTTGTATGACAAATCATATGAAATTAGACTTTCAGGAAAGTTTATACTGGAAGGTTAATAATTTATATCTACTAAGGACATAGAGCTAGCAGGGAAAATGCAAAGAAAAAAAAAAGCAAAGGCTGATTTTTTTTTTTATTCTTCTATTCAAAATACAAGGACAGATGCTTCTCTGTTCCAAGAGGGTTTCCTTGAGGAAGCTACTGAAGCAGAAAGACATGATGGAGACGAGATCGCCTCCCCTCTTGTCAAAGTGTTAAAAAAATGTTCTGTCTTACTCTGCGCCTAGCATTGGAAATGAAAGTGACATTTACGCCAAACCCACGTGTGCGCCCTCCTCTCTTTTTGTTTAAGGATGATCAGGTCTATCCAGGAAACAGCGCTGGCATCCCAAACTGAAATAATTAGGACGTATATAGACCTGACAAAAATGGAAAGGGTGCGGGATCCTGAGGGTCTGTCTTGCCTAATTGATTCCGCTAAACGGAATGCAGGAGATGTGAACGGCGGGACGCTCTGATTCCCACGCTCGGGGGCAGCGGTAGAGCGGGCCGGCAGCCTATGACGGACAGCCCTGTTGGGGGGGGGGGGGGGTATGAAAAAAACATCAAGTGCACACACCATACTCATCTCCATCGCTTAAGAAAGTAGAGGCATTTCCCACCCACAGCCATCTGCAGCCTCCCAAATGGCAACACCAACTGGTCTGTAGCTGTTGCATTACTGTCTGTTTCGGTTAATTTTATACCCGCTGTTTAATCTGGCCATAATTAAGTTTGTCTTTTTAATTTTTTTTTGGATGAAAGTTTCATTATTTAAAGAAAACTAGCGGAAAGTAGTTCAAAGAAAGTCCCCTTACTGCCTGCCGTCATGTCAAACTCAGTTTCTACTTTTGGCCTTGTGACCAACTTTTGGCTTTTGTTTGGGATAGGTTCTATTTTAAAATACAGATTTATATGTAATATTACTATTGCTTCATCAGGTTGGTTACCTCTTAATGTGAAACACCAGGAATCTGACCTACTTATGCTAGTAGACACCCATGGAAAGAAAATGACAGTAGATTAGCTAGAATAACACTATGAGTTTCTTTTGCTTTGGTGTCAGGCATGTTTTCAACAGCCATTTACATTTACTCTAAGAGTGACTGTTTTTACCAGACACTCTGGTGCTCTGGGGTTTCCCCATGTAATCTTTTCGTGAAAGACCTAGTATTTCTCCACATTCACCAAGCAAACAGTTATATAGGTAATATACAAACTGCAATAAGCAAATTTTTTAAAGGCCTATTATCTTCTACATGGCCTAGAGTACTGAAGGTTCCAAATCTCAGATACACACTCTCCCACCTTCACTCACCCCCTCCAAAAAAAGGGGCATTGTTTTCTTTGTGGTTTCATCTCTATAAACTTCAGACTGGAGAAGCATGTAAAACCACTGTGAGTTTCAATGAGAAACTCTGAGAGACTTTAATAATGTAAATTCTCAATCTGGCTTCTGAGCACGTGCCAAAGTTTTACTACTGTAGTGACCGTTGTGGAGACCCTTGTTTATTTACATTTGAAGCACTGTTTGTGCAAACAACCTTTCATTGTTAAGTGCCTGTATTCCTTTCATTTACTACATGTCCAGGGGTGCTATTTACCTAGAACCATTGTCTACTACAATTAACATTTACATTACAAAGTGTGTGGTTTTTCTTTCTCAAGGAGGTTCAATTAAGGCAATAAGATGTTTGCTGGGGGAACCTATTGTTTACTGAAAGCACTCAATGGAGTCAAATTACTGAAGCTTTTGCTTACATCTTGGTCTTTTATGTAAATGTGTTAAATATAACATCTAAGGAAAATAAACAATATTATAATTATGTGTTTGCCATTGTCATATCAAACTTGCTTTGTATCATACTAATGTTACATGATTTACCAATCAATAAAAATACATTTCAATGTTATTATTTTCATTTTATTTTTTGCTGTTCCACTGCTCTTACTGCAACATGTCCCAATTTTTCTTTTTTCTATTACACATCAAACTTCTGACATTTTGTTTTATTTGTGTGTGTGGAAGAGAAGTACTGTATCTAAGCAGGGGCTGAAGGGTGTCAGAGATAATCTCTGCAATGACCTTATAATAAGGTGATATTTCTTTTGAAATCTGAAATATTCCACAGGCATGTACATTTAAGTCAAAAGAAGTGTAAATATCAGTTAAGCAGTTCTTTGAAAGCTAGTTTTTAAACATTGGCAGAAACCGGATCAAGTTTATTTAGCATACCACTGCATTGTAAAACAGTTGGAGTGAACTTGCAGGTTGCGTGAGTATGCATGTTAACTAGTGGGAACCGAGCGGGGCTTTGTGAGAGGGGAGCAGCAGATTGCTGTGCAAGGCCAATGTTAAAAAGGCAGCTGAATTTAACACCATCTGGAAGAAAAGATCCCTTCACGACTTTCTCACACCGTCAGACAAAACTAGTGTCTCTTGTTCCGAGCCCTTGTCTATGCGTCCATACAATACTGAGTCATTATACTTTTGCTGAGAGAAAATTTGAGAACACAATATGGGTAACCAGTGAATGACCAACTTTCATTGTGCCCGCTTAAGTCGATTGAAATCTACGTCTAGAGCTATGAATGGTAGTATTGTTTTCCTCACCAGGGCTGTACTAAATGTCAGCACAGTGTAAAGACAAACTTGAAGTCTGCAAATAACTTACCAGATCTCAATTATAATATTTTCCCACACTAGAACTAATATCATTGCGAGGAGTTACATTGCAGAAAACACAAAAAGGGACTAAAAAGAAAGAGAGTTCATTTAGAAGTTATTTTCTCGAGACAAACATTTTAATTTTCTGATGGGAACTTTAATTCATGCTGCAGGCTGGATTGAAAAGTGGAATTCATTACTGGGAAGTTCAAGTGGCAAAAATGTTTCTCACACAGTTACAATAGCATAAAACAACTAGTCCAACCTGAAACCTCCTTAAATCAAAACACTCTACCTGGGATTTATTGTTTTTAGTTTTACTTAAAATGACTAGTGCGAATCTAACTTAAATTTTCCTCTAGGTTTTGGCAAATTCTGCTCTTTTCATCATTTGCCACTGATTGACATTGCAAAAGAGCATCTCAGGTGTTCATCTCCCAAAACATGCACCATCCTGGCACCTTGGAGTGGTGCTCCTTCTCTTTATGCAGTACCCTCCCTATTCCTAACTTTTCTTGTGACATGTGTGAATCAATTATTATACTTAAGTTTAACATTCACACACATCTAGTTGGCTGTAAACAGTCAGGAAGGGAAACAAAAACAGTTCAAAGAGAGGAAAGGGAGTTGACTGTGTGTTTTATTAGGATGTCTATTTTAAATAGAATCAACTTTGCAATTTTGTTATTGTGTCACCAAGTGTCGCGTAGTTCTTAACGTGTTAGTGCAAAACAATGAGTAATTGCTGTTTTGCTGAATAATACATCTGAGTTGCCAGCGTCAAACGTATTATTTTTGTGTATTTTTAAACACGAACATTAACTGTAGGTTTTGACATCCAGAATCTTTTCAAGAAATGTCTAGAAATAGGCCAATAAAGTGACACATATAGAAGTAAATATAAAGATAGAACCAACTTATTTTTCTTGTCCTACTTTGTACTGGAAAATTAGCAAAAGTCACTCATGGAATCATTAAAACTATAACATGAAAACAGACTACAGAAAGACACACTGCAATGACAAAAGTGGAAATTGGATGAAATTGAAAAGTATATATATATATATATATATATATACATATATATACTGTAAGCAGTATACATATATACTGTAGCATTCTGCAGTTGCCATTAATATGCATAGTAATAAAATGCATCAAGTCAAATTATTTTCCCTCATTGAATTTTCTTCACGTTTTCTTAAATAGTGTATTCTATTAATAGGCCTGTATTACTTTTTCAATTAAAATTATTTTCTTATTTGGGAAAATGTGGTCTAAGCTTTTCTCTATGGATCTATGCCTCCGGAATGTCATTGTGATTTATGAAAATTGACACCCTTTACCCATTTCCATGACTTATCTTTTCCCAAGTAGAGAAAGTAACACACACTATAATTTGTAGCATCTGGTTAGATGCTGGAAGAGGTGATAGATGAGCAATAGCAAAGTACCCTTTAAAGGTTGAGTAAAAAATGCATCTGTAATAATGGGTGAATAGCTTTGAGCACTGGTTCTTCTGGGGAGTTAAACAAATCCAGTGTAGGGGCATATAAGGTAGTTCTTCAGTGTTTCAGATTTTAGGGGATGACTATGTGATCCTGGTTCTGATGATCATCAGTTTCTTAGCACAAGTTGAACAACCGAGTTCAGAAATCCACAGAAATTATGTGCTTGAAGAACCCATTTTGCTTCTTCTGGAAATCCAAATTATTGCTCATAATTCTAAAGATGGTGAACGGAAATGAGAAGTCTGAGGTTCTGACTGTTGAGGATATCAATCAGGGCCTCCAGAGTTGGTGCACTTCTTTTGCAACGTGATGCAAAGCTTTCACCTTCGCCACCAACTCCAAGACCGTGGGGAGTAGGACTTTCAAAAGTGAAGCTAATCGTCTCTGTTCAGGGAAGATGCAGTTCTGAGCCCTATTTGTTCAAAGAGAAGCACATCACTTGTGGCGGTGCTTTGACTTGGTTGGAGCCGAGCTCCTGCACAACGCAGTTTTGACTCTAAAAATAGCCGGGCTTAGCAACAGCCATGCAAGGTGCGGGGCGTGGCGGTGCCCAAGACAGTCGACTCAGCGCCTGGCTACAGAAGTGACCGGCTTAGGCTGTGTGCAGAGGCAAGGGCTCCCCGCCCGCCGCACGGATGCGAGACACCCTCCCGGTGACCGCCTCCAGCCCCGTCCTCCCTCGGCCGCTGCTAGCGGCCCTCTCCTGATTGGTGTTTCCCGGGAGACGGGCTGCCCGAGCTGCTGCGCCGGCGCGCGCGCTCCCGGGTTTGGCGCGCGCCTCCTGGAGCTGGTGCGCGGCGGGGCGGCGGTGGCGCGCGGCGGCCCGGGGAGCGGGGCTGGGAGGCCGCGTAAGTTTGCGCAAGCTCAAGTTCTGGCGCCTGCCCTCCACCCCTTGGACGATGCTGGCCGCCCGGCCCTGTAGAGGCGGGTGGGGGGTGGGGGTTGGCTGTCGTCCTGTACCTGGCATGCAGACGTTCTGTTCTTTCTTTTTTTTTTTTATTTTCTTTCTTTTCTTTTCTTATGTTTTTGCTCCTCCGTGAGCCCACGCCAGCGACCTCGTCTGTGCCTCTGCGTCAGTTTGGTCCGTGGTTAAGAATCCCTGAGTTGCCTTGGTGGATGACCTTTAGTCACCCCGAGATCTCGGTTGGAGGCAAACATCTCGCGGCTCAGGGCCCCTTTCTCGCGTGTGCAGCTCCTGGGGTTCTCTGGCTTACACTTATTTTCTAAAGCATTGCCCAGACGTCTGCCTTGGGTCTGATCAATATCAGTGCTTAGCCCCACCTTCTGACCTCGTGATAAACTGCCATCTGACGTTCTCACCATCACCCCATTCTTACTCCCTGGTCCATAGGGGATCTCAGGAAGTTTTGGGGAATCCCAAACCGAGGCTGAGGAGAGCACTCAGCCCGGCCCTTTCCTAGATCCACCTCCACCTCTACCGTCTTTGATCTTCACGCACTCAGGACGTTTCTTACTCCATCAGAGTTGCTGGAAATATTAATCTCCTTGTTGGATGGATACAGTAGAACTTGCTCAGAGATTACTTTAAAAGGAGGCCTGGGTCTTAAGCGCTTACTAAAGCCAGTTAATAACATCATGCATGGACATTTAAACTTGTTGTAAGTTTCAGAGAGGATTAGTGGGAGGTCACGCTGTGCGCAGCTAATGATAGCATCTTAACTCCAACCCAGTGCAGGTCAGCCCTGGAGACCCTCCGGTAGGGCTGGGAAACCTCCTCTTGGAGGTGCACTGAGAGACAGGAACAGGAACCACCTCGGGCTTCCCACCAGATGATGTTCTCAGGCCCTGAGAGGCTGTGGGCAGTCTTGCGGCTTGGGTGGGTACAAACACGTGGTCAAGGTCCCAGCTTCCGGTGGCCTCGACTGGGTGTTAGTGACAGGGAAGGTACTTGCCTACATGGCTGATTCCCTTAACCAAAGGATGCATCCAGATGAGCTGCTGGTTCAGAGGTGGCAAGATTCCAAAGATGTGAGTCTTTGGCTTTGATTGATTAGCATTACAAAGGCCGTTTACTTTCAGTTGTTATTCCAAAAGTAATCAAACTCAGTGTTTCACAGGTAAAACTTGAAACATATTATTAACAACTTCCTGTCATAAGTTTGCTTAACTGGTTTCAAACTCATTGCTGTTTTAAGGCAGTTCTAGCCTACTTTATGAAGGTCCAATTAGAAATAATCTGGGAAACTGCTCTGAAAATGTTGCATTACTTAAACACTCACCTAACAATATTCATTGGCTCCGTCACTAGGCAGATGTCATGAGGATTTCTTGGGTTCTCTGGGCTTCTTTAACTGTCTCTGACCCTGAAAACAAACTATCAGAAGAATTTTAACTGCAACATGGCTTTTGTAAGCTTTATGTTTTTTTTTTTTTTAAATTTATAACGGACAAGGCTAAACTGTTTTTGTCTTATATCATGAGTTGCTGGTAGCTAGTGTAGTTCGAGGCAGGCTATCAACATAGATGCTAATCACTTTAATAATTTGTGAAGACTGTAAAAGAACTTGGGGAAAAGGACACGAATGAAAACAAACACCATTTTCTGTGATTCATTCCACAAAAACGATTTAGAGAACAGCGCCCAGGATGTTTCTTAAGTCTTTGTGTTTTAGGGAAACGTTATCTTAATGTGTATATAACCATATGTACACATATGAGTGAAACTTGGTAGAATAGAAAATTATCTAATATGGATGCTAAAGAAAGATTTTTTCACTGAATAGGTATCTCATGTGTAATTAACTTATATAGTTATCAACCCTCACCTAATAAAAATATAAACATCTTATATTTGTTTGGAGATAATGCCCTCATGAAGACAATCATCGGTTTAATATAATTGAAATTCAGAATCCACAGACTTACTTCCTGTCAGGGTGAGAGCTCTTGCATAGTAATAATAGAAGTGTACTTAGTCCTTATTTTTAATTCAGTGAGAATTATGAAGGGACAAGAAACTGTTGCATGAATTTAACAGTCTATGAGAAGAATTCAAATCATGGATTTAGGCCCTGTTTTCTTTTTTAAAGCACATAGTTTGTACATAGTAACTGCTCTCTTTTTATAATGTTAATGTATTAAATTATCCTGGAAATATATACTCTGTGTATAAAATTAAAATTGGCATTGACTAACACAAATATGAAGTGAAGGATGTTTAGTTGTCTGTGGAATAGTGTAAAATTATCCAGAAGTTTTAAATATAGAATCATCATTCTGGCTAATTCAGGGATAGAGGGTTTGAAAAGACTGGGGGTCGCCTTATCCATTTTTACCTTTAGGGTTTCTCAGATATGCCTCTTGAATGATTCTAGTAGAATTGATGAATTTATACTTGCATGGTCTTAATAAAGAAAGTCTCACGACAATTCGTATGACTTTGATTACTATAAAAAACAACAGAAGTTTAGCTGTCCCCAAATAAAGTTAGAAATTGCTGAGTAGCCGAGATTTTCACACTAAAGATTCATGCTCAATTACAGTCTAAAATCTGAGTTTGCAGATATGACATGGTACTCCAGTGATTCAAACAGCACAGTACAAATACTGCATATATTTCTGCCAAATTTGTCTCAGATGGACTAGCTGCTAGAAAGAATCCATAGCATGACTGAACTAACAGAAAGTGTGTTACCTTTCCAATAGGTAATCCCTCCATTTGCATGCTATGCTCACTGACAGGAGAAAAGACCTGCATTTCTGTCATTTTTCTGGACTTCAGCCTTAAGGTCTATATTTTCAAAGCAAAAATATAGGAATTGAACAATACTTTTTGTTAACCAGTAATTATGGTTAGGGCAAAATTATTTTCTTTGACAATGGTGACAGAGAAATGTCTTTGTTAAGTTAAATTTAACAAGCTCTATTTTATTAGCTATTGTCTAATTCAGTTTTGATTCTCCAGATTGCATTCTATACCGTAAAGCATCCTTCTGTTAGAAATGCAGTTGAAAAAGCAAAAAAATATTTATGCTTTTGTCATTTTAAGGGTTCAAATACTGCGGTGCTAGATATTAGAATATCATGTGCATCAATACATTATTAAGTTAATCTAATGCTCAGAGTCATTACCACATTCATGGGTGTCTTTCTGATATCTCTCCAGTCCACTGGATTTTAAAGTGTGATTATGTAAATTTTCTACTGATAAATAAATGACTATAATTGTACTTGAAATACCACTCAAATTCTTAAGGCCATGGCATCTAAATAATATATTATACATTGCTTAATTATTTATCAAGACTAATTCAAAATAACTGTATGGTAAAGATACATTTATTTTTAAATAGCCATCCTTTTCCCCAATTTTTCTCTGTTTCAGGTTAAAAGTGGTACAGAAAAATATTTTTTCTCCATAATTTCTCCAGATGGTGAAATTATGGAGTAAAAGGTTGACAGGCAAAGTAGCAAGTTTTTCCTTCAAGTAATCATCTTCAGTTTGCCAATAATATAACCCTGATTCAAGTCTATGGTTATGATCTGAATGCCAGCTCAATAAAGGTATTTGGTGATAGATGAAACCATATCTAAGAGTTAAATGTTAGTAGAGAAAATTCCTCATCATTTCTCAACATTTTCCCAGGGGAAAACTTAGCTTAAAAAAAACATTTCCTCCATATTTATTTTTAAAAAAATTCTTATAAGCAAAAAATAGGAAATTGTGTTCTTAAATTATAGAATTCAAGTAAGGGTTGTACAATTAAGTGAGACTGAATTTAAAGTATGACTTTCCTTCATTTAATTATAGCTATAGAAAACCACAATAATCAAATTGTGCCTTTTCATTGTTTCGCTTTGCAAGATTGCATTCAGAACTGTATTTGCACTGTGTCTTTAAGGAAGAATGTGTGTGTGTGTGTGTGTGTGTGTGTGTGTTTTACCTACATAAATTCTAATTGCAGAATCCACTCTAATCACCATGTAGAAATCATCCGAAGCCTCCTAAGTTCACAAGCTCCCCACTTTTCTTTTTTATTCTGAAGACCACACCTTCTCTCGCTGCTAATGAAATACAGGAGATTGATTGCAGAAAATCTTCAAGGGAATATTTGCTGTACCACATATAGTAAGCTCCATTTGGTGCATTAGCATTTAGCCATTTTATGCAAATTTGGAGAAAATGACTCATGTATATGATTTAATATGCATCAGCGATAACTCATACCACCCTTATAAGAAAAAAAGAAATTAAAAAATTCATTAGAAAACTAGACTAGTGTCACTACATGGTTAAAACATTATTAAAGCATATTTCAATGTTTTGCTTACACTAGTGTTCTCATCATGGTGCCACCATTTCATGACAAAGGCCGGAGAGGAGAAAACATTCAACTTAAAATGTCTGCTGGCACACATCGCTGGATTTGTGTGTCACTAAACAATGAGCGAGCAGAGCCTTGAATACCAACTATTTAATTAGCACTTTTGGAAGCCATGCATAGAAAATAGCTCATTTACATGCATCTGCTTAGCGATTAGTCCCATAAAAAGCTGCCATTTTTTGTTGTTGTTGAATATAGCGAGCATTTTACCATTCGGTCATGGAAAAAAAAATCAAAACATATGTTATTATTTTGAAATCCTGATATTCAGAGATTTAATTAAAACCAGTGAAAGTCTTCGTATTTCTCTTCAAGGTATATTTAAATTATTTAATTTAACCTTAAGAGTGCCATAAAAGACTGGATACAAGTAATAATTAAGAACTTCAAAGGGCATCAGAAACCCTCCAACAGTCCTTGGTTTAATTAAAGGCTATTATTAGAAAGCTCTCAAATATACAGTTACATTTAATGACAAGTGATGACTAATAAAAGCAGTGTTTGAAAGTTATGAGTATCTTTTTCTAAATATAATTGATAGACTCTAGAAAGTGTTATCATTCCATTTTGAAAATAAATGGCATGCATTTCTTGTCATTGTCATCAATTTCAAAATCAAATTGATCACATTAAAAATCTGCTTAAGATGCTTAGATTTTCATTCTCTAGTCTACACATACCTGTCATGACCACAAACTAATTGTATGCTTCTTAAAAAAGCATTTCTATCAGTTTAAATGTTTTTAAGAGGGTATATTTTTCTAATACAGTGGCATATTTATGAAGCCATGTATATATAGTATGTATGGATGCATGAACAATAACAGTGTGTACTTTAAAATGTAACATCCTTTTTTGAGAACATGAATTGTTTAATGTAACAGAAATAACATTTTTTAAAATGAAGTTCTTATAATCTACCACATTTGCGTGAGTAGACAACTGGTTCCAAATCAGATTGCTCTAAATACATTTGGAAGTACATAAACCGCACAGAAAATAGGAATAGACCACTTATGTAGTATTTTTCACTTCAATAATTACACTCATTGTATTCTTTTGCTTTAAATGTACTTATAGAGGAAAGTTGGCTGGAATTTTCATAGTTTAAATTCAGGGCAGGTAAGGTGTAATGAGTAATTAGTGCACTACTATAGATACATTCTCAAGTGAAGTTGATGAACAAATATTTCTAAGGTTTATGTAGCACATTTTACTAATTCTGTTTAATTCTCTTCTGTAATTACCTTATAAAGTACTGATACTAAAACTGCCTAATTATTAAACATTATAATAAAATTTTGGTTTTATGGCTAATTACTATTTTGAAATTTCAATAGCCGTTTCTTTGTTCACTGGAGGTCAAAAGGAATATTGTGGGCTGTTTCATTCTATAAAGATTGTGTGAAGTGTGAACTAAACACGTAGATATAAATTTATATTTATATGTAGCTCCACCTACTATCTATTAAAGTATGGAATGCATGTATTCCTCCCACTATGTAACAGAAGTGTGCTCTGATGTGTCATGTGTGTGATGCATTTTCAGTTTCAAAGTATCTTTTACGAGAACCATACCCTGGGTACCCCCACACACCCAGTGTGGGCCTCATAGTTCATTTCTCATTGTCGGCTCAGCAGAACTCAACGCATGTATCCCATGTAGGGGATTAAACTCGGCATCACAAAAGTTTAGCATTTAACTCGAACTATCTCCTGGGCATGTGACTTGAAAATATTTGAAGATCAACTCATCTCCCCCCCCCCTGCACAATTACTTCAGGATAAGGCTCGATGGCCCAGGGAACTTACCTGTGTGGCTCGTTGCTGTGTGTGCTGCCCTTGCCGCAATGTGGGACCCTTGGATGCTCAATGATTATTTGCTGATAAAGTTATTATTGGCCTGTGCCTCTAAAGGACTGATCCCCATAGAGAAACTGCTTTTCCCTGTATGGGACCCTCTTGAAACTGCCTTTGTTAAGCTTATCCTTTCTAGAAATGGGGAAGGCCTTTGTTGGGAGTGAGCGATGATTCAAAGAAGCTCTAAGACGGGTTTCAAGGTACATTTATAGGAGAATTGTGTAATATTTGAGCTGTTGTCCTAATATAGGAAATAATGGTTCATAGTACAGAAACAAGTTAGTGTGAGATGCAGGAACTGAATCGAGGTGTTACTTCCAGTTCTGAGTTGAAGGATTGCTTCCTGGCATTCTGTGGGGACCAGGGAATCAAACCCTGGTCAGCAAGAATGGCAAACACCTTAATGCTGGACTATCTCTCTGGCTCACCCTTTTGATTTTGATTGAATTTCTAATTTCTAGTAGTGCGATTCTTATAATCAAGTAATTTATTAAAAATTATTGTAAATGGCTTGAAATGATTTATAGTTTCATTGGGGGTTGGGGTTGGGGTGAGGTGGGTGGAATGCACCCGGCTGTGCTAGGGTTTACATCTAGCTCTGTAGTCAGGGATCATACCTAGGGACCAGAGTGATAGTACAACGGAAGGGCATTTGCCTAGCATGCGGCCAGCCAGGGTTCTATCCTCAGCATCCCATTACTGATGCTCCTTTTACATTGTTCCAGAGCACTTCCAGGAGTAACTCCTGAGTGCAGAGCCAGGAGTAACCCCTGAGCTTCGTTGGGTGTGACACAGAAAAGAAAAAAAATCAGGGATCACTCTTAGCAGTGCTCAGGGCAGTCATATGTGGTGCCTATGTCTATCATGGTCCGCTGTCCATGCAAAACAAGTGCTTCCTCTCCCGTGCTGTAGCTGATTCTAAAAGGTTTATACTTTTTTTTTTTTACTTTTTGGGTCACACCTGGCGATGCTCAGGGGTTTCTCCTGGCTCTGCACTCAGGAATTACTCCTGGCGGTGCTCAGGGGACCAGGGGATCGAACCTGGGCCGGCATGGGCCGGCCAGCGTGCAAGGCAAATGCCCTACCCACTGGACTATCGCTCCGGCCCTAAAAGGTTTATACTTTTAACTAGTGGGAAAAAATGTGAGTCATATTTTTTGAGTGAGTCTAAACTCCTTGTGATTTTGGTTTTTGTTTTTGCTTATTTGGGTCACAGATGGCTGTGCTTCAGACTTACCCCCTGGCTCTGCACTCAGAGATTGCCTGTGGTAGGGCTCAGGGTACTATATGGGGTCCTGGGGATTGAACTTTGGTTGACTATATGCAAGGCAAGCTCCTTACCCATAGTGCTATCTCTCCAGCCCCAGTGCCTAACCTTCTTGGCTAACGTAGGACAACTACTGAAAGTGCCCTTATTTTCCTTAGAACACTAGAGAATTATGAGCATAGATATGATATAAGTTACTAAGCAATATTTCTGGGAGAGAAATATATCTCTGGGAGAGAATTTCTGTGAAGAATTTATATCTTCAGAGCATTAAAAAATCAAACTCTGAAGAGAAAATGCTTTCTTACTTAAAAGTAACACTGGACAGGAGAGATGCTCATTGGATTGAGTGCATGTAAAACTTTATCTAAGGACTCAAGTGTCCAAGCAGAACTCCAAACACAGAACTAGGAATAATTCCCTGCCACTGTCCCCCTCCCAAGGGAAAAAGAAAAAAAATTAACCTCTCTGACAGTTGGAGAGATGGTGCAGAGGGTAAGGCATTTACCAGAATGTGGCTGACCAGAGCTGACCAGGCCCCTGAAAGCAGGGCCAGAGTAAGCCCTGAGCTGTGATGGGTGTTGTCTCCAAACAAGAAACAAAATAGAATGAGAAAATTAACCTCTGTAAGTGTCCAACATAACACAAGAGTTATATGGAAAATTTAAGTTATTGTTATATTTCTTCTTATTTTGGTGGGTGGTGGTGGACTTATTTCTCACTCTGAGCTGAGGCCTCACCTCGGAAGGCCTGAGGACCCTATGGGATATGGAGGACCAACCCTGGGTGGGCCATGTGCAAGACAAATACCCCAAGAGCAATAGAAGCATGCCCTCTTTCTCCTGCCCTCTGTCATGGAGAACTCTGAAAGATGACTTGTAAAAGTATAGGAATTGCTGCTATTAAAAAAAAGTGTCATAGCATTAAATACAGGCAAAAAGTGCACATGATGGCCTCTAAGTGTATGTAGTGCAACGCACAATGTGTAAGAGAAGGAAAAGAGAGAGAGGGAGAGAGAAAAGAGATAAAGAACCTGCCATTTAGGCAGGCTATGGGAGGGGGAGGGAATTGGGGACATTGATTGTGGGAAATGGGCACTGGTGGAGGGCGGGGGTGCTGGAACACTATGTGACCAAAACCTCTAAATATGAGCAACGTTGTAATCTCACGGTGGTATAATAGAATGTTTAATAAAAAAAAAAAAGTGTCATGGGGCCGGAGGCGATAGCCCAGCGGTTAGGGTGTTTGCCTTGCATGCAGCCGGCCTGTGCCGGCCTGGGTTCGATCCCTGGCATCCCATATGGTCCCCGGGCACCTCCAGGAGTAATTCCTGAGTGCAGAGCCAGGAGAAACCCCTGAGCATTGCCGGGTGTGACCCAAAAAGCAAAAAAAAAAGCGCCATAAGGAATGCTAACTTTAAGAAACCAAAGTATCTGATTATAGAGACTATTTCAATAAATATGAAAAATCATTGAATAATGTAAGGTAATATTAAATTGTTGAGTACCTATTAATAATTGTATAGGAATAAATGGCAAGTATAAATCAGTAAATAGCCAAGGAAATATTAGTAGGGAAACTATTATTTTCAGGTTAGAATTTGAGCTTTGAAAGAGTTAGAGAATTAAGACAGATCGAGGGAGGTCACTCTGAGCCAGAAAAACAAAATGATGGATGATAACCTGAGTGCATGAATGAACCAAGCATACGCATGTTTTTCAAGTGAGAAGAAAAAGAGTTTCATATTCAGTAATGGTGATTAATATTTTTTGGATAAGTGGGTAAGGATAATATATCTTAAAACTTGGCCATTAGACATAAACATGATGAGAAGTAAATATAGATATATTGGGTTTCTTCTTTGAGATATCACTTGATCACTTGACTTCCCGTAGATCATTGATTGACTCGAGCGGGCACCAGTAACATCTCCATATGTCCTGCCACATGCGAGATAGCCCAAGGGTATCTGCCTGCTCCAGGAACATAAAGAGCCTCAACCCATTCCATCAAGTCATGGGAATGAGGTCTGTAGTTGTTACTGGTATTTGGCATGTCAAATATGACACGGGTAGCTTGCCAGGCTCTGCCATGTGGGTGGGAAACACTTGTAGTCACGTCAAGCATTTGGGTCGGAGCGATAGCCCAGCGGGTGGGGTGTTTGCCTTGCACGCGGCCGGCCCATGCAGGCATCCCATATGGTCCCCGAGCACTGCCAGGAGTAATTCCTGAGTGCAGAGCCAGGAGAAACCCCTGAGAATTGCCGGGTGTGACCCAAAAAGCAAAAAAACAAAGCAAAACAAAACAAAAAAACGAAAACTCAAGCATTTAATGATGAACTGCGTAACGCGATCAGCTCTTCTATATATTTATATCCCATTAATCAATGCAGTCATTCTACATCTGTCCTTTTCCTTCTAACTTCACTCAGCATGATAGTCTCCATGTCCATCCATTTGCAGGTAAATTTCATGACTTCATCTTTTCTGACAGCCGCATAGTATTCTATTGTATAGATGTACCACAGTTTCTTTAGCCAGTACTCCGTTCTCGGGCACTTAGGTTGTTTCCAAATTCTGGCTATCGTGAATAGAGCTGCGATGAATACAGAAGTACAGATAGTGTTTCTGCTATGTTAAACTACTACTTCTTGACCCAGATAACTGACTCAGTCTAAACATCAAAACTGGAGGGCCAGAGCCATAGTACAGCCTGGGGTAGGGTATTTGCCTTGCACAGAGCCAACCGGTTCGATCCCTGGCATCCCATGTGGTCCCCCTGTGGAGTGCAAGGAGTAATTTGTGAGTGCAGAGCCAGGGAGTAACCCCTGAGCATTTCGGGTGTGACCCAAAAAGCAATAAATAAATTGAGCATCTACTATTTACAGATAATGTGTTAAGCACTTAGAGAAATATGGTGAACAAATTCTAATCTTGCCCAACCTTTTGAAATTTGGGAAAGCTGGACTTGAAGCAAGTTATTAAACAATGAACTGTTTGGTAATGGGTATGTTTAGATCTGCAGAGTAAGTATAGGACATCAGGAGAGAGAATAACTAGCATGGGACAGTGTTAGGGAAGAGGGCAGTGTTAGGAAAGCCTGCTTTAAAAGTATGCTTAGGGGCCGGAGCGATAGCCCAGCGGGTAGGGCGTTTGCCTTGCACGCGCGCCGCCTGTAGCCGCCTGGGTTCGATCCCCAGCAACCCATATGGTCCCCTGAGCACCGCCAGGAGTAATTCCTGAGCAAAAGAGCCAGGAGTAACCCCTGAGCACCGCCGGGTGTGACCCAAAAAAGCAAAAAAAAAAAAAAAAGAAGTATGCTTAGACTCTGACGATGGAACTGTGATAGTTATCTAAGGTGAGAGAGTAGAAGTGAAGGGCTCATAGTGAAAGATTATTGGCATTTTAGTGGGGAGTGGTGTGGTAACATTTAACCCTAAAACATAAAATCATTTATGCTCTTGTGAACTAATGTTACATCAATAAATTTATTGAAAGGAGAAATGTTTGAGGCAAACTAAAATAGCAGAGATGACTGAGCAAAGAAGAGCCTTCAGCAAAACTAAAGTCAGAGGACAGACTGTGGAATTCCACAGGGGTGAGAAACCTCCGCCTTACGTGTGGGGCTTGAAATTCAATGAGATTAGACTATGGAAATATATAGAAACATGGTAGAATGGTTTTAAACAAGGGGGAGAGGATAGACTCAATCATACATACTCTGTAGGTTTTGGTATTTGACACAAGTAAGATAAAAACCCCTGAATTATTTAAGCAACGGAGAGTTGTCTTTGATGGACTTTTGTAAAAGGTGAATCTGGCTGCAGTATGGGTTGGAGGAAGGCAAGAGTGGGGGAGGAAAATGGGTCATGAAGCTAAAGCAAGAGCAGAGTTAGGAGGTAATAAAGGTTTGGATTAGCACAGAGGTAGTGGAAATGGAATAGGCAAATGTTTGTGAGATAAAATTCGCCATATAAACAAACGAGGAAATTAGTACTTAAAGGATTTACTTCCATCAGTATTTAAGTGGGCCAAAGTGGACTCCTACTGAAATAGGAAAACCAGTTTGAGACTGTTTGTAGGTAATAATCTGAGAAGGGAATGGAACTGGAAAATTGGGGGAATGAGAAGATACACTTAGGACATTTCAAAGAATGGCATAATTTTCTGGTCTCAATTGGTTTTTTTTTTTTTTTTTTTTGTGTTATACCTGGCAATGCTCAGGGGCTACTCCTGGCTCTGCACTCAGGAATTACTCCTGGCGGTGCTCGGGGACCATATGTGATGCTGGCGATTGAACTCAGGCCGGCAAACACCCTACCCGCTAGGCTATTGCTCTGGCCCCTGGTCTCAAATGTTTTTAAGGTTCAGTGACTCTAGAGGCATTAGTGGCTAGAGAGGATGGAAGTAGTGCAGAGAAAAGGTGAAGACTCATTGTCTCTGCGGTGTTTAGTGCCGCGACCATTGTGCATACAGTAGGAGTGTGAGTCTTTGGAGCCAGGCATCATTAGAGGTTTGTGACTGACTTAAAATCATAAACTGGTGTTTACCAAGGAAAGAATATGCAGAGTGAAAAGTAGAAAGTTCTCAGCATTGGTCCTGAAATTTGGTAGAATCATGGATTAGCATACGCTTGGAAACACAATTACTCAGGATTTTTCTCTTCCTCCCTCCCTCCATTCCTCCCTCCTCCCTTCCTCCCTCCCTCCCTCCCTCCTCCCTCCCTCCCTTCCTCCCTTCCCTCTCTTCCTTCCTTCCTTCCTTCCTTCCTCCCTCCCTCCTCCCTCCCTCCCTCCCTTCCTTCCTTCTTTCCTTCCTTCCTTCCCTCCTTCCTTCCTTCCTCCCTTCCTTCCTTCCTTCCTTCCTTCCTTCCATCCTTCCTCCCTCCCTCCCTCCCTCCCTTCCTTCCTTCCTTACTTCCTTTCTTCCTTCCTTCCTTCTGTCCGTCCTTCTTCCTTCCATCCTTCTCCCTTTCTTCCTTCCTTCCTTCCTTCCTTCCTTCCTTTCTTCCTTCCTTCCTCATCCTTCCTTCCTTCCTTCCTTCCATCCTTCCTTCCTTCCTTCCTTCCTTCCTTCCTTCCTTCCTTCCTTCCTTCCTTCTTCCTTCCTTCCTTCCTTCCTTCCTTCCTTCCTTCCTAATTTAGTTTTTTTGTCTTCCTTCCTTCTATATGGGGTGTATATGGATTGCAGGACAATGTGGGGTACAGGGGATCAATCCCACTGGGCTGTATACAGGCAAGTGCCTTAAGTATCCTACCTTCTGTTATATATCTCTGGCCCCATTCTCAGTGATTTTCTTTCCTTTGTTTTTTGGTTTTGGGGCCATACCCAGTGGTGCTCTGAGCTTGCTTCCAGGCCCACCTGGTAATTCTCTTGTGAAGATACCTCAGGTCTTCATTTTGTTTTCCTTTTTGGTGGTGGTAGTGGAGGAAATCAAAGCAGCTTATCTTTCTGGGTGCCGTACATAAATTGTTTCACTTAATTCTCATGAAAACTTTGTAGTTTATAATAGTGTCACTTTTCAGGGCCAGAAACTGAAATTTCTACCAAAGACTTAAAGGGAATTCGAAGAAATGGAGGTGGGTATGGGGTAGGGTAGAAAAGGAGGAATAGGTAGATATTACGGAATCAGAGTCAGGATGGCCTTTTTCCCAAAGAAACAAAAACTCCGATTTTAGAGCATGTCCTATTTGTCTATCTCAATAATCATAAAATGCTTCAAATCAGAAAACCCTAATACATTGGGGTTTTCTTTGTTTGGTTGGTTTTGGTTTTATGCCACACTAGATGCTCTCAGAGTTTACTCCAAGCTCTGTGTGTAAGGGTCACACTGGGAGTGCTCAGGGGGCCATATGTGGTGCTAGGGATAAAGACAGGATAGGCTACAGGCGTGGCAAGCGCCTTACTTTATCTATCTATCTATCTATCTATCTATCTATCTATCTATCTATCTATCTATCTATCTATCTATCTATCTATCTATCTATCTATCTATCTATCTATCTATCTATCTATCTATCTATCTATCTATCTATCTATCTATCTCTATCATAGAGTTTTTGTTTCTTTAGGAAAAAGGCCATCCTGACTCTGATTCCGTAATATCTACCTATTCCTCCTTTTCTACCCTACCCCTGACCTGGAACCACTCAGGAATTACTTCACTCAGGAATTACACCCGGCAATGCTCAGGGGTTACTCCAGGCTCTTCACTCAGGAATTACTCCTGAAGGTGCTCGGGGGACCACATGGGATGCCGCGGATCAAACCACTCAAGGCAAATGCCCTACCTTCTGTGCTATCGCTCTGGCCTAAGCACCTTAATTTAGTGTACTATTGATACAGCTGGAGCTAAGGTGGAGAATGCCAGGTCACTTTAGCCAATTGGTCGATCAGAAAGGGGATGCCTGGGCAGTAGGATTTGACAGCAGATAAAAGAGAGCCCTAGTTTCTCTCTCTTCTCTCTCTCTCTCTCAGGTAGGGCGGCATGCCCAGATACAGGGTCTAGTATAGATAGGCCAAGCAAGGTCTGGAAAGGTCTGGCCAGAGAGAGGCCCAGGATTCAGGCAGGGCTTGGATGCCCAGGATAGCTCAGGACAGCTTGGGCTTGGAGGCCCAGGTTATAGGCAGTGCACAGGAGGCTGGGAAAGTGTATATGGGATAAAGAGAGTAGTATAGGAACAGGACCTGGCCTTCGTTCATGGGAGTGGGAGTATACTGCGTGGGACAGGACAAAGAAGTCATACACTGGACCAGGCAGCATTAGAGACAGTACCAGGATATTGTCCATGGGTAGTGGAGAGACTTAGACATCTGGGGAGGGACCTGGAACCATAGGCATAAATAAAATAACTTCACTTCATCCGAATTTTGTATACAAATCTTTCATGCAATTCTCAAGAACCCACATGCACAGAAAAATCCAGTTTCACATGAACATATTTGGTGACCCAGATGGGACTTTCTGCTGTGAAGAGGGTTTTCAGCTGTGGACAATGTAGGGCCCCCCAGCTGTGAAGTTTTGTAGAAACCAGCCCAAGATCAGAAGAGAAGCTGCTGGCAGAGCAAGTAAGGACTTAAAGGTACTGTTTGAGTTACTTCTTATAGTTTCTGTAGAAGCAGGAAAAAGAAGACTTGGGCTTTGTAGCTTGTTAATTTCAGTTTGCCAACATGGAAAGGTAAGGAACCAGGAATACAGGTGCAGGTTTACTTTACTTCTAGACCAAATCAGGGAGAAGCCAGGAACCAAACAGGAACAGCAAGGTCAAGACCTCTAGAAAGCTGGGAGAAGGAAGAAATATTAAGAACTTATCATAAGCATATGGAAAATATGAGCAGGTCAAAACCAATAGTAGTACCAAATCAGGGGGAAGCTAGGAACAAGACAGGCACAGTAAGGTAAAGACCTTTAGAGAGCTAGGAAATAGAAAAGGAAGACATGTTAAGAACTTACTGTTGGGGCCAGAGCGATAGTCCAGCGGGTAGGGCGTTTGCCTTGCACGCGGCCAACCTGGGTTCCATCCCGGCATCCCATATGGTCCCCTGAGCACCGCCAGGAGTAATTTCTGAGTGCAGAGCCAGGAGTAACCCCTGAGCGTTGCCGGGTATGACCCAAAAAGCAAAAAAAAAAAAAAAAAAAAAAAACCTTACTGTACGCATATGGAAAATTGGAGTAGATCAGGAGATACAGAAAGATATGCCCCCTTCCCAGATAAATGCCTAATGGAAGCCTGTCCTCTGTCACGGTATTTCCGGCCTTCAGTGGGTACAGCAAGATACAGATAAACAGGTGGATACATAACTACACTATGGAAATTGGAAGATGACTGGAGTGGAATACAGTGCCGTAGAATACCAGCCTGGAGGAATACAGTACCGTAGAATAACCCACAATGTTCCAGACCTGCTCCCTTTCCTCCAGCAAGGAAATTTGTTAGTTCAGATGAAAGTTACTAAGCTTCCTTGGAAAAGACTTTTTACTTTTCATATTAAGTCTGAAAGATCATGGGAAAGGTTTTTTTTCCCTTGGAGCGTTTTAATAGCTACACTGGTCAGTTTTAGGTTTTGTTTAATCTTTGGAGTTGGACAGAGAATGTTTCTGTTCCAGCACTGCAGGGCATTATTAGCTTGGGACAATATACCTAAGTAAAGGTTGTACGTATCACCTCAGTTGTGAGCTGTACCTATCAGATGGTGAAGGAGCTGGGCAGGAAGGTTTTAAAGATGTTTTGTTACACCATCAGGAGATTAGCTGTCCAAAGGAGTGGTACATTTTGCCTGCCTTCAAGCAAAGGATGCAGTCATTTGGATCTCAGGTCTAACAGAAAAGTTGGCTGAAGTTATTACTTCCAATCGCGAAGAAGGTTTTGAAATTTATTTCTCTGTTTACTAAGGAAGCAACAAAAGCAGGATGGGTTTTGGTAGAACAGAGGGTAACTTCAGGTTATATCCTTGGAAAGAAATTGAAGGATGATGGTTACATGTGTGCAAAGGGAGTGTTTAGTTGGGTCTTTGCACAAAGAGAAAGATTGGTAGATTCACCAAACTTCAAAAAGTTCTGGCCTTTTTGAAGAAATGGTAAAGTCTGTTTCTTTTGCTAGAAAATCAAGAAATGAGGGGTTTGTGTTTCAAAAGGTACTGGTGCATGGTTCAGTTATGATGAAAGAATTAACTTTGAAGGTAAACGGCTTCTGTAGTCATTGGCTAGCCTTTTATAGCCATGCCCTGTCTGGGAATTCAGGTATAGACAAGGTAACTTCTGGCCCCACCTTGGACACAGTTGCCAAGGGTGGAGATACAATCAGCATAAAGGTTTTTAGCATAATGGCTTCTGGTGGAAACCCCAAGTCTCAGGGGAAGGTTCCCATTCTGGAGCAGGGGTCTCACTCAGAGAGAATCCACAAAAGCATGGATCTCCAGGACTAAGCGGGGGCGGGGGTGTAGGCCCATCTTACCACAGACAAGGTTTTGTGTGATGCCTGGTAAAGGTAATACACTAGAGCGGGCAGTGTTAGAGACAGGACAAGGACATTGTCCACTGGTAATAGAGAGGTCTAGACATCTGGGGAGAGACCTGGAACCATCTGCACAAATAAAGTAAGTTCACTTCATCCAAGTTTTGTATGCTAATCTTTCATGCAGTTCTCAAGAACCCACAAGCACAGGAAAATCCACTTTCATGTTAACACTGTCTTCCCAGTCCTAAAACCCTAGTACTTGGAATTACTAAATTATCAAAATATCAGGTTATTTAAGGAGCAAAAATACCAGACCATTTGATTGGGAGAAATTATTCTACATACTGTCTACAAAAATGAATGGACTCATTTTGCATTTAGTTGCCATGGTATCAAGTAGGTATTATTTATAAATGCATAGTTACTGCTTTAAACCTTGCACATTTATAAATTAAATATGCGGTTACATTTTTCAGTATTTGAATTTTGTAACAAAACCCCTACTTTTTAAGGATGAAATATTTCAACTTTGAGATATAATCGACAAATAGAAATAGCATGTGCTTCAGCTAAAGAACCTGCTGTTTTAATGTGCATACACATTGTGAGTTATCACAATCAAGTTAATCAGCCTATCCATAACCACAGATGTGGTTTTCTCTGTGTGGGTCTGAGGACACTGAAGATCTACACTCAGCGAATGCTAATGATACAAGGCAATAGACTTACACAAGTTACCTGCTGTGCACTATATTCCCAGAACTCACCCTATTTCAAGTTTGTACTCTCTCTCTCTCTTTCTCTCTCTCTTTTTGGTTCACACTTGGCAATGCCCAGAGGTTACTACTGGCTCTGCAGTCGGGAATTACTCCTGGAGGTGCTCATGGGACCATGGGATGGTGGGGTTGAACCTGGGTTGACCACATGCAAGGCAAGCACCCCACCCACTGTGCTATCACTCTGGCCCCTGTACTGTTTTATTAACATTATGTTCCTGTACGTCCAAGCTTCTGACAATGGTGTTCTGCTCTCTGGTTTCTTGTTAGACATTTTTAGATTCTCTTTGTAAATGAGATCATATAGCAGTTGGCACTAGACATAATGTACTCTAGATTCATCCATTTTGTTACAATTACAATATTTTATTTTTTTTATGCAGAATATTTTGTTGAATTCACACACACGTGCACGATCATATACTTTTTTCATTCATACAACTGTTACTGAATTTTAGGCTGTTTTCATATCATGGCTGTTTTGGAAAATGCTACAATGAACAAGAGAACATTCTATAATCATCAGATTTTATTTCCTTCATATTCCTAGAAGTGTGATTGCTGCATCAGAGATAGTTTTTTTGAGTTATGGAATTAAATTTAATCATGTGTTATATAGTATTCTATGATTTTATCTGAAAGACATAACACCAAATCACCAATAACCTGTAGAATCCATCATTCACATTCAAGTGGGATGTATTATAGAATTAATTGTATTGAATTTGTTAAAAACTTTTTTTTCTTTGTTTCTGAAAATATATTATTTTTTGGCAATATGGTTTTATTGGTAGATAATCTCACACAACAAAAGTTCATAGGTAAATAATCTCATACAACAAAAGTCCGTAGGATATTAGAATAAGAAATGGAACTCAGATATTCAGTTGAGGAGAACTTCGGAAGTATATTCTTTACTTACAGTTAGGTAATTGAGTAGCCTATGTAAATTTCAATTTCCATAGGTTTCCACTTTAAAATGATAAAATAACTACTAAAGTCTGGTTGTGAAGGATGAATAAGCAGAGTTCTGTGGAACTGTCTATGGATAGCAGATGTCAAGAATGTCACTTTTGTGATAATGATTATTATTATACAAGGAAGTAGAACCCGAAAACTGATTTAGAGAACTGAGCTTACCAAGGAAAGGGAGGGGTAGGGGCTGAGAAGAGGGGAGGGGGGTGGACCTTTGACAATGGTGGAAGGACAGAGACATTTTGGTGGAAGGGGGGTGTTAGCATGTTAAATGCATGAAACCCTATCATAATAATATTGTAAATCATAGTGCCTAAAATGAATAAAGTAAAATGAGATTTTTAAGAAAGAAATGGCAGGACAGACGCACGTGTTAAAAACTTTAATGCATGTACTTTGTTTTATTTGGAAGCAGAACCTCCCTAGAGGTGCTTGAATATATATTTAAAATATTTTATTATACTGCTGTGAGATATGCACTTACAAAGATGTTCATGTTTGGTTTTCAGTCATACAGTGTTCCAGCACCCATCCCTCCACCAGTGTCCATTTCCCACCACCAATGTCCCCAATTTCTTCCCCCACACCCAGCCTGCCTCTATGGCAAGCACTTACCTGTATCAGAGATGTTTTCAATCTTTTAGAGCACCTCCATACTATTTTCCATGATGGTTCTACCAGTTAACATCTGCATCAACAATATACAATGATTTCTTTTTACCATCATTGTATTATTGTCTTCCTGTTCGTCATTGATTTGCTCGAGTGGGCACCAGTAACATCTCCATATGTCCTTTCTTATGCTAGTAGAGCCCAAAGGCACCTGCTTGCTCCAGGAACATAAAGAGCCTCAAACCATTCCATCAGGTCATGGGAATGAGGTCTATAATTGTTACTGGTATTTGGCATATCAAATACGACATGGGTAGCTTGCCAGGCTCTGCTGTGCAGGTAGCAGACTCTTGTGGTCATCTCAAAATCCAGCATTTATTGATGAACCGGGCAGCGTTTGCGGCCACGCGAGCCGGGCTGTGATAGGCTGGTCTGCTGGGTGGAGTTCTGGCGAGGGGGAGTCCGGATGTGGAAAAGGGAGGCCCTCATGGAGTGGGGGGGGGTCGTCTGGCTTATTGTGAGGCTATGCTGGGGTGGCGGGCCAGGGCTAGAACCTGCCATCCCTCCCAGGCGCCTCATGAGTGGCTGGGCACAGGGAGAGCCAGTAGCAGCTCTGCCCCCATGTCTGTGAGTCTCTGGATCAGCATACCTGGGCCTGATTAAAAAAAGACTGCAGGGTGGATTTCAATGAGCCGGGCTGTGATAGGCTGGTCTGCTGGGTGGAGTTCTGACGAGCTGCTACTGGCTCTCCCTGTGCTTGAGATGAGAGCCTTCTACTGAGAGTATACCACCTACATGGCAGAGCCTGGCAAGCTACCCATGTTTTATTTGATATTCCAAAAACCAGTAACAATTATGGGCCTCATTCCCGTGTCCTGAAGGAATGGTTTGAGGCTCTTCCTGTTCCTGGACCAAACAGATGCCCCTGGGCTACACTTGCTTGCAACAGAACGTATGGAGATGTTACTGGTGACTGCTCAAGCAAATCGATGAACAACAGGAAGACAAGTGACAAGTGATACCACTGAGATATACAGTTAGCAAAGTATTTGGGTTTCAGTCATACAGTGTTCCAGCACCCATCTCTCCACCAGTGCCCATTTCCCTCGAGCAATGTCCCATGATTTCCCTTCTCCCCCAGCCTGTGTCTATGGCAGGCAACTTTCACTTCTCTCTCTCTCTCACTCTCTCTCTCTCCCCCCTTCTCTCTTTCTTCCTTCTTTTTGCACACTGTGGCTTGCAATACATACAGTTAGATATTATCATGTATATTCATGTTTTATTATTACTATTTTTAACAATTACAAAAATGTTCATGTTTGGGTTTCAGCCATACAGTGTTCCAGCACCCATCCCTCCACCAGTGCCCGTTTCCCACCACCAATGTCCCCGATTCACTCCTCCCTCCCCTAGCCTGCTTCCGTGGCAGGTTCTCCATCTCTTTACTCTCTTTCTCTTTCACTCTCTTGTTCTCTCTTCCTTTTACATATTGTGTGGATTGTAATGCATATACTTAGTGGTTATCATGTTTATCTTTTTGCCTGTGTTTAATGCTAAGTACTATGTGGTAATAGCACTTTCGACAATTATTGGCACACTGTTCCCTTCTCTGTCTTACCTAATTTCTGCTCTAACACTTTCGTGGTAATTTCCACCTTTGACAAGACCTCCTGATCCATGTTTCACCTGACTTTGGATATTGGTATCATAATATGTGTGTGTGTGTGTGTGTGTGTATATATATATATATATATATATATATATATATATGTAATGCAAATAAATGCAGCCATTCTATATCTGTCTTTTTCCTTCTGGCTAATTTCACTCAACATGTTCCTCTCCATGTCCATCCATTTATAGGCAAATTTCATAACTTCATTTTTCCTAACAGCTGCATAGTATTCCATTGTGTAGATAAACCATAGTTTCCCTATCCATTCATCAATTTTTGGGCACTCTGGTTGTTTCCAGATTCTGGCTATTGTGAATAATGCTGCTATGAATATAAAAGTAGGGATGGTGTTTCTGATGCGTGTTTTTGGCTTCTCAGGGTATATTCCCAGGAGTGATATGGATCAAATGGGAGTTCAATTTCTAGTCTTTGGAGGAACGTTCATATAGTTTTCCAAAGACGGATGCATTAGTTGACGTTCCCACCAACAATGGATGAGAGTCCCCTTTCCCCCGCATCCACGCCAGCACTTGTTCTTGCTCTTTTGGATATGTGCCAGTCTCTGTGGTGTGAGATGATATTTCATTGTTGTTTTGATTTGCATCTTTCTGATGGTTAATGATGATGAACATTTTTTCATATGTCTTTTGGCCATTCGAACTTCTTCCTTGTTGAAGTTTCTGTTCATTTCTTCTCCCCCATTTTCTGATGGCCTTGGCTGTTTTCTTCTTGTAAAGTTCTACCAGTGCCTGATATATCCTGGATATTAACCCCTTATCATATGGGTATTGGGTAAATATTCTTTCCCATTCTGTGGACTGTCTTTGTATCTTGGTCATTGTTTCTTTTGAGGTGCAGAAGCTTTCAAACTTCATGTAGCCCCATATGTTTACCTTTTCTTCTAGTTGTTTTGTTAGTGGTGTTTCTTCTTTGAAGATGTCCTTAGCTTCAATGTCATGGAGGGTTTTTCCTATATTTTCTTCGATGTACTTTATGGATTCAGGTCTGATATTAAGATCTTAAATTCATTTTGATCTGATTTTTTGTGCAAGGTGTTAGACAGTGGTTCAAATTCATTTTTTACATGTAGCTGTCCAGTTTTCCCAGCACCACTTGTTGAAGAGGCTTTCCTTGCTCTAGTTCATACTTTTTTCTCCTTTATTGAAGATTAATTGTTCATGTATTTGAGGCTGGTTTTCAGGATACTCAACTCTATTCCGAAGGTCCATAGGTCTGTGCTTATTCCAATACCACGCTGTTTTAATTACTACTGCTTTTTGTACAGTTTGAAGTTGGGAAAGGTGATGCCTCTCATCTTCTTTTTTTCCAAGGATTGCTTTAGCTATCTGTGGGGGTTTATTATTCCATACAAATTTCAGGAGTGTTTAGTCAATTTCTTTGAAGAATGTCATGGGTATCCTTAAAGGGATGGCATTGAATCTGTATAAAGCTCTAGGGAGTATTACCATTTTGACAATTTTGATTCTCCCGATCTATGTTATACCTAGAGAACCCTAAGCTCTCTATAAAAAAAACCTCCCAGAAACAATAGACACTTATAGTCGAGTGGCAGGGTACAAAATCAATACCCAAAAGTTGGTGGCTTTCCTATATACAAGTAATGAAAGAGAGCAAAGGGATATTAAGAAAATGATCCCATTCACAATTGTGCCACAGAACATTGAATACCTAGGAATCAATTTGACGAAGAACTTAAAGGACCTCTACAAAGAGAACTATGAAACATTACTTCAAGAAATAAAAGAGGACACAAGGAATTGTATCATGTATATCCTTTTTGCCTACTTTCAATGCTCATAATTGAAATAATATGATAACTGATAATACCAGTTCTATGCTGGTATTATCATTTACAATAATTATTAGTTCAATGTTCCTTTTTCTGTATTGCCTAACCTCTGACTCTTACACATTTGTGTAGGTTCTAGCTAGGTAGATTTTTGTGTGGAATTTCAGGTTATCAGTAGGAAGATTTCATATTTTTTGGTCTTTGAAATCATTTTATGAAAAAGAAATTGTTTTCATGACCAGCTCCAGTTGCTACTTAATTGACAACAATCATGAGTCAAGACAAATCAAGCAACAGGATCTACGGTCATTGGTTATCTGTGGGGCAATGATAAGAGCAGCAATCTGTTAGAACATCCTGTTCAAACCTCATGAGAGTAGTGATGTTCACACCTAACCTAGAAAGTTTTATAGGGAGTTACTAGTTCTTGGATTTTGACTATTGTTTTAACTGAAATGTAAGTAAATGTATTATCTGTAAGTATGACACAAACTTTTGTTATCTTTTCCCTATAATTTCATCTCTACCTGGCATAAACCTTTAATATAGAATATTATAATATGTCAAAAAGAAGTTTTTTTATTTTACAGATCTTACTATGATTCCATTTTCATGATACAACAGTTATCCACAACATTATTATTTGTAACAGTGTTCTATAGAGGTATAAATATATCTAAAGAATGCCACAAATTATTATTTTAATTTAGCACTGTTAATAATGGCAAAATTTATATATGAAATGCATTATCACTTAATTATTAGAAATTAAATTTCTAAACATCTAAATATAAGGAAGAATTACAGGTTTGTAATTCACAGAATACACATTCTAATGTATCTCACCAAATTTTATTTTATTTTTTATTTTTGATTATTTGTTTTGGCTCCACATTTGGTGTGCTCAAGGGTTATTTCTGGTTCTGAATTTAGGAATTACTGCTGGTGATTTTGGGGATGCTGGGGATTAAACCCAGACTGGTCTTGTACAAGGCAATCTCCCTACACCTTTTATTATCTCTCCAGCCCTGAACTTCTTTTTTTTGCCCTGAACTTTTAAAAAAAATATTTTATTATACCACCGTGAGATATACAATTACAAAGATGATCACATTTTGGTTTCAGTCATGCAGTGTTCCAGCACCCATCCCTCCACCAGTGCCCATTTCCCACCACCAATGATCCTGATTCCTCCCCCCCCCCGTCCCCTAGCCTGCCTCTGTGGCAAGTTCTTTATCTCTTTCTCTCTCTCTTTCTCTCTTCATTTTATTATACCACCGTGAGATATACAATTACAACTTCCTTCCTTCCTTCCTTCCTTCCTTCCTTCCTTCCTTCCTTCCTTCCTTCCTTCCTTCCTTCCTTCCTTCCTTCCTTCCTTTCTTCCTTCCTCCCTCCCTCCCTCCCCTCCCTCCCTCCCTTCCTCCCTCCCTCCCTCCCTCCCTCCCTCCCTCCCTCCCTCCTTCCTTCCTCCCTTCCTTCCTCCCTCCCTCCCTCCCTCCCTCCTTCCTTCCTCCCTTCCTTCCTCCCTCCCTCCCTCCCTCCCTCCCTCCCTCCTTCCTTCCTTCCTTCCTTCCTTCCTTCCTTCCTTCCTTCCTTCCTTCCTTCCTTCCTTCCTTCCTTCCTTCCTTCCTTCCTTCCTTCCTTCCTTCCTTCTCTCTCTCTCTCTCTCTCCCTCCCCTCTCTCCTTACACATAGTGGCTTGTGATACATGCATTTAGGGATTATTATGCAAATCCCTTTGTGTACTTCTCAATGCTCTGTTCCATTGAGGTGTTATCATTTCCCACAATTAGTAGAACACTAGTATATATTTATGTCACTGTAATGAATGCAGTCATTCTATATCTGTCCTTTACCTTCTGACCAATTTCACTCAGCATGATAATCTCTGTGTCCATCCATTTGCAGGTAAATTTCATGACTTTGTCTCTGAAAATGTTTTGAATAAATAATACAAATTTTTGATAAGGGGAAAAATCTTTTCCTTTAACAGTTATTCTTTTTATTTTTATAAACTTTATTTACAACTTTATTTGCGATTACAAAGTACAAAGTTCTTCATGGTAGTTGAAACAAGCATTCATTGTTAACACCACTCCCACCACCAATGTGCCCCACCATCACCAAAATCCTCGTTTTCCACCCACTCCCCATCCCCATGCCAGCTCCCTTAGCTGGCACCAGTCCATCGATCATTGCAACATATATATGGAAATGATATTGATCTTATTACATGTGAATTTGGACCATTTGTGTTATTGTTTTTGCTTAGTTAACTTGATCACTTGATCACTTGAATCCTGTTATTCATCTATTTGCTCTAGCGGGCGCCAGTAACATTTCCATTGGATCCTATCACGTGCCAATGTACCCCAATGGCAACTGGTTGATTAAGGAATATGAAGAGCCTCAAACCGTTTCTTCAGGGTCTTGACAAGGAAGTCTGACCATCTCGTAGGTGGGTGGCCATGTGATCTTTTGACATCCTGTGGAATCCAGTCAGTAATGGCTCTAGTCCAGCGGTTGTCTCCAAATCGCATTACATGTCCAGCCCATCTGATTTTCGATGCCTTGGCAAACGAGACAGCGTTCTTGATTCTGGAATAGCAACGGAGGTGAGAACTCCAGATTCCTTCTCTCACTTGAGTGAGGCGTGATATTCCAAGCATTCCTGCTTTCGTAGTGCCCAGGTCTCTGAGGCATATGTTAATGCAGGGAGAACGGTGGAGTCAAAGAGATGTGCCCGGAGCTGGAGGTTCTTTGTCCTTTAGTTATTTCTTCAATGCTTTTGAAGGCATTCCATGCTGCTCTCTTTCTCCTGCACAGCTCAGGTTTTAGGTCGTTCATCATGTTGACTTCTCGACCTAGGTACACATAACTGCTGCATTCAGAGATGTCTGTTCCATTGAGAGTGAAAGGGGCCTCTGGAACTAGTTCATTTTTCATAAACATAGTTTCCTTAGATTCAGCTGAAGACCTATCTTTCCACATTCTTGGTCGAAGTCAGCCAGCATTTGTGCTGCTTGGCTAATGTTTGGTGTTATTAGAACGATGTCATCAGTGAAGTGGAGGTGGTGTAGTTGCCGACCATCTATCTTCACTCCCATTCCTTCCGATTCTAACTGACGCAAGATGTTCTCGAGGGTGGTGCTGAAGAATTTTGATGAAATGGTATCACCCTGTCAAACCCCCTTTTGACATCAATGATCACTTCCTTGTAGAATGGTGAGATCCTGGTGGTGAATCCATAATACAGCTCACGAAGGATCTTGATGTATTGGGTTTGAACACCCTGTTTGACTAGGGCTTCGATGACTGCTTCAGTCTCCACAGAATCAAAGGCTTTCTGTAAATCAATGAACATGAGACAGAGCGGCATATTGTACTCCCTACAAACCTCAATGAGCTTGGTTACTGTGTGGATATGGTCAATTGTGCTGAATCCTTTCCGGAAGCCAGCTTGCTCGCATGGTTGTCCTTCATCTAGTGTTCTGCTAATTCTGTTCAGGATGACTCGTGTAAACAGCTTGTAAATGACGAACAATAGGCAGATGGGGTGATAGTTGCAAATGTTGTGAAAATCTCCCTTCTTGAATAGTAGAACTGTCCTGCTGGTTTTCCATTGGGAGGGCACCTTGCATTCGGACAGGTAGTGTGTGAAGAGCCGAGCTAGTGTATTGATGAGTAGTGTAGTATATGTGCTGCCAAAGCAAGCACAAAGAAGGGAACAGCACCAAGCTTAGTTAGCAGTTGTTTTTAATCTACTCTATAATGATGATGAACTTGAGTCAAACAAACAAAAATATGAAGTGCAGCCTATCATTCTTTGCCGTCTTCTATTTGTTGTGTTGTTTTTGTTAGGGGTCATCCCATGCAGTATTCAGGACTTTCTCATAGCTTTGTGCTGAGGAATCACTCCTGGAGTTGCTCAGGAAAACATGTGTAGTGCTGGCGATTGAATTGGGGCTGGCCACATGCAAGGAAAGCAGCAGAATCCCTGTTCTATCTTGAGTTCTTTTTTTTTTTTTTTGCTTTTTGGGTCACACCCGGCAATGCTCAGGGGTCACTCCTGGCTCTGCACTCAGGAATTACTCCTGGCGGTGCTCGGGGGGACCATATGGGACACCGGGATTGAACCCAGGCCGGCACAGGCCGGCCGCGTGCAAGGCAAAAGCCCTACCCGCTGGGCTATCGCTCCAGCCCCTATCTTGAGTTCTTATCACTACTCTTTTAAATGACTCAGTCATATTCTAGAGACAATCTGTTGAATAGTGATTGATAACTCTTAGACAATGGGCTTAGCCAATATACTTTGCAGGACAAATTCTATGCATTTGTAAGAATTAATTCTGGTTTATGTTCATTGTTAGATTAAATTAGAATTTACTCTGCTGTATGATCATTGTTAGATTAAATTAGAAAACATTCATCTGTTTTGTGACTTTGTGCTCACAATATGTTTTTCTGAAGCTATGTTTTGCCACACTGATTCTTGCCAACATGCTATTTAGTAAAACTTGAATCCTATATAATTGCCTTTCTTCTCACTACCTGCCATGAGAAGAAGGAAAATAAAAACAAAAACTTGCTACTATAAGATAATAATTAGGAAAAAAGTGGTAGGTCCTTTTATTTTCTCCTAACAGCTATAAATTTTGCAATACATTTAAGAACATGCTAAAATGATTCATACAAAATTCATACTTTGAAATAAGCACATTATTTTTGTGTGAGGGAATTAAGTTCAATGTAATTCTAATATATCTAAAACAGGAAATAAGTCCATCAGTAGTTTAGCAACACAAAAATTCCTTGAAAGAGCATCAAACAATTGTTGCTATAATAATAATAATAATAATAATAATAATAATAATAATGATAATAATAATAATAAAGCACCAGATCTATTATCTAACTGTTATTAATCACTATCTATCACTATCACTATCTTCCCGTTCATCATCTATTGGCTCCAGGGGGAACCAGTAATATCTCCATATGTCCTGTCTCATGCTAGTAGAGCCCAAGGGTATCTGCTTGCTCCAGGAACATAAACAAGCCAGGCTGCGATAGGCTAGTCTGCTGGGTGGGGTTCTGATGAGGGGGAAGTCCAGATGTGGAAAAGGCGGCCCTCATGGAGTGGGGGTTAGTCTGACTTGCTGCAAGGTTCTGCTGGGGTGGTGGGCCAGGGGTAGAACCCGCCAGCCCTCCCGGGCACCTTGTGAGTGGCTGGGCACAGGGAGAGCAAGTAACAGCTCTGCCCCATGTCTGTGAGTCTCTGGATCAGCATACCTGGGCCAGATTGAAAAAAAAAAAAAACTACTGCAGGTTGGGTGTCGATGATCCGGGCTGTGATAGACTCCTCTGCTGGGTGGAGTTCTGATGAGGGGGAAGTCCGGATGTGGAAAATGGTGGCCTTCATGGAGGGGGTTGTCTGGCTTGTTGCAAGGCTCTACTGGGGTGGCGGGCCAGGGCTAGAACCCCCCCCCCCATCCCTCCCAGTTGCCTCGTGAGCGGCTGGGCACAGGGAGAGCAAGTAGCAGCTCTGCCCCATGTTTGTGAGTCTCTGGATCAGCATACCTGGGCCGGATTGAAAAAAAAAAACTACTGCAGGGTGGGTGTTGATGATCTGGGATGTGATAGGCTCATCTGCTGGGAGGAGTTCTGATGAGGGGGAAGTCCGGATGTGGAAAAAGGCGGTCCTCAAGTTGTGGAGTGGGGGGGTCATCTGGCTTGTTTCAAGGTTCTGCTGGGGTGGCAGGCCAGAAGTAAGGAATAGTTTCTAGCAAATCCTCTGGTTTATAATAGTGCTGAGTATATGTTAAATCAATAATCAGTCCAAGTTCTTCATTCTGTTCTTGAATTTTGTTTAAAAGATTCAATGGAGAAAAACGTTCTTCTGGAGGCGAGTTTCTCTTGAAAGCTCTTTTTCAAAGGAACTTTGTAAGCAGTGAAATGAGTTCCAGGCATATGCTTCCAGCTGGGAGATAGTCTGTCCACTTTTCGGGAACGTGGTTTCTGCCCTTCTTTTTAGCTGGGGGACGTCCCCAAAAGCCGCATCCCTGACCCCAGCCGCCGTGGGAATGATGCCAATGGCTCATGTGGGCCCCTAAATGCCGCCCACCCAAGGCCAAGAGTGCCCGAGCTGTCAGTCTGAAGCCTTCAGCGCCCCAAATCCTGCACCGGAAGAGCCGCGGCTAGTATGTATTTACTAAAGTAGGAGGAAGATATATTTTCAGCAATTTACTTGATAGTTGATCATATTTTAATATTTTGTAATTTACTGTTTTTTTCCCTACACAATTATTGACACCAGTCACATCATAGATTAGGAAAAAATTTGGATATGTACTACATAGGATTTAAATAAGATAAAATAATTATCAAGATGTTATTTAAGGATTGGTTTATGAAACAGACATTTGTGTCATGTCCTTGAACTTAAATAAAATGCTGAGTTCTGAGCCAGCAAACTCTGAGATGTCAGTAATCTGACATCTAGAGGAATCACAGTGAGTCAGATTATCACCTATAATTGATTGTGATGAAGTACTTACAGAAAAAAGTACCATGGGAGCTTAAGTGGTTACCACACTTGACCATTAGGGCTATATCAATGACTGAAAGGTCCTTTTGTGTATCTGAGGATTCTTATAAATGAACTGGAACATTTACAGAAAAAAAATTGAGAAGCCCAGGTTTTCATTTTTTAGTTCAAGGAGTATCAGAGAAGCAGAGAATTATGATTACCTTAAAATAATATCCCTCTTCTTTGAGTCAAAGTACAAAAGATGCAAAAAATTAAGCAAGACATCTAATTGCAAAAACTCTAAAATTATAATTACATTGAGGAGATTTGAAAGAATACAGCCTTTGACAGAAAAAAATACCTTATTTCTAGAGAATTTAAAAAATTTGCTAATTTGCATTGGAAAAATGATCTGTGAGATAAATGAGAGAATTTAACTCCAACAGGGCTGAACCAAGAAGAATGCTAAAGATGTTTCCATGGCCACATTTAGAATTTAGGTATACTTAAAGATTCTGAATTTAAAGAATTAGCTCATGTAGGTAAAAAGTGAGAAACAATTTACTTGTTTGGTTGATTTAAAATTTTGCTCAGTAGAGGCCTCTCTATAATGAGAATCCTTGGGGCCGGAGTGATAGTACAGCAGGTAGGGCGTTTGCCTTGTACGCAGCCGACCCAGGTTCGATCCCTGGCATCCCATATGGTCCCCTGAGCACCGCCAGGAGTAATTCCTGAGTGCAGAGCCAGGAGTAACCCCTGAGCATTGCCGGGTGTGACCCAAAAAGCAAAAATAAAGGAATAAATAAATAAATAAATAAATAAATTAGAATCCTTATATAATCTTTATATAATCCTTATATAGGAATGTTGGACATGTTCACAAATGTTCTGTGCATGTTATGTATAGGAAGACCTAACTGCATCTCCAGAGAGAATGTGGAGGACACATACTTTACAGAAGTTTAGAGAAATGCATTTTAGGTAGACAGTTCTTTTTTTTTTTTTTTTTTTTGCTTTTTGGGTCACACCCAGCAATGCTCAGAAGTTACTCCTGGCTCTGCACTCAGGAATTACTCCTGGCGGTGCTCAGGGGACCATATGGGATGCGGGGATTGAACCTGGGCCAGCGCAGGCCGGCCGCGTGCAAAGCAACGCCCTACCCGCTGGGCTATCGCTCCGGCCCTTGAACAGTTCTGTGATAACTGTGTTCTTGATTTTCTCAAACAAGTTAGGTACATTTAATATAATGGCTGGCAGAGATGAGTAATAATCAGAAAGCTTTGAACTCCAGGGATGGCTCATGAGGACAAGGTTCCCAGAGGTGTAGAATCTCAAGCTATGGTTGGCTGTTCATCTGTCACTTGAGATAGGGGTAAAGGAACACTGTACTTGTTTGTTAGGGTTGTTGTAACAGTGTACCACTTGTTACAGGTGGCTTAAACAGCAGTTTCATTCTCTTAAAATTTTGGAGGCTAGACTCGAAGATTCAGGTGTTCGCAAGACATTTTTCCTCAGGTATTTTCCTGCCTTCAAAATGTGCTCTGCTCTCTTCTCTTAAGCACTTCAGTTATATTAAAATGGTGCGCAGCCATATAACCATTTTACACTAATTACCTCTTCAGTGGCCTTTATCTACATGTAGTTATCGTTTGAGGAAACAGGGTAAGAGGTAATTGATAATATATAAACAGATATGAAACATAAATTTGAGGAGGAAGGATACATACCTATATACATGAATTATAGGCAGCCACTAGTGGTTTAATCGGACAGCCTTGGGGAAAAAAACTAAGATGGAAGGATTAGTCACTTAAGTCTGGGAAGATTTATGGCAAAGTCTTCAGAATAGTCATAGGATAGGGAAGATATTTCTCCCCCCCCCCAGAATGCTCATAAATAAATCTTTCACTGAAATAAATTAGGTAGGCAAATTTGCTCATTCATTGTCTGCATGGAAGACATTTCCTCCAGGTATCTGAATACTTAATTGATTCACAAAGTGGACTTAGTGGCAGAAATGGAAGCTCAATAAGGGGGCAGGATAGCTCCCTCAGGTTGACCAGGTTAATGCTATACCCCATTGCTAATCTGATGGTAACAGACACAACACTGAGCCCCACTTACTACCCAGACTTGAGACATTGGATGATTTGTATTGTGGGAAGAGTGATTTGTTCACATTGGATTAAGGTAAATATTTTACATAACTTCCTAAGCCAGCACTCACTTTTATTTTAGAGAATGTCTCCCTGGCATTCACATCCTGGTGTTCTCTGATCAAAGAATACATTTCATTAACAGAAGAGTGGTAGGAAAAGACTCCAGTGTGAGGGGACACTGATCTGGACATCTAAACAATCCGCAATGACTCCACCTCCCACCACTTCTTACTGAGATGTCAGGCATATGTACATTGTTCCCACACCACACCCACTTCCCTCCACCAATTTTGAGTTCCAGAGATCCTTTCCATCTCTCCTCCTCCCAAAGCACAGTTCTGTAGACTAACTCTCCAGATCTGTTGTTTTGATCATTTGTTGTTGCTTTCCTAGGCTGCTTTATATCGCAAACATAAGAGAGAGAGAGAGAGAGTGAGAGAGTGAGAGGTATCATTCTATATGATACCCTACAGCTCTCATCCTCATAGAGGCAAATTGCGTGATTTCATAGGGTACAATTCATGTTTCTAAATTTCTGCTTTAATGATATGTATGATTATGATATTTCTTTATTTTCAATGCTCTGCAGGCATAAATATGTTGAAAAACACTTTCCAAGAGGCTATCATAACACTGTAGAGTGATCTTAAGGTTCAGCAACTGTGTGTAGAACAATATGATGAAACAAGATCAAATAAAGAGAATAAAAGCACATACGTTGTGATCTAATTTGTATATAGTTCATAGATAATGGTTTTTGAGAATGGAGAGGTGATAGAGCGGTTAGAAGGACAAAATTATAAAGGGTTATGAGAAAGCTAGGGTGCTGGATATAAAGAATTCTTCATTATAATTTATTAACATAATCCAAAGGATAAGTTATCTTAGAATTCAAGGGGAGTGTCATCATTCCTTAGGATTTACACATTTAATAGAAAAAATTGAATAGTTAAAACTGAGAATGAATATCATATTAATTGTTAGACCAAAAAATAAAGGAGGGATTGGTTGGTAAACTACTCAGATATAGAAACCATGTTAAAGGTAATGTTTTGTCTGATAACCTTACTTGAAACCTATGCAACACTACTTATATAAAACACTTACATTTTTTTTTTATTTATTTTTTTTTTATTTTAATTTTTTTATTTTTTAAAATTACAAAGATATACAATTAAAAAGTTCATATTTGGGTTTTGGTCAAACAGTAAAACACTTACATTTTTATATTTCTACTTCTGCCCCAAAAGATCTCAAACACAGAATGCTGCTTTTAGCCTGATTCCATATTCCGTGAAATCTTTAAAAGACTAAAAATATATTGCTGGGACAACAATGATTAGGGCTCTCAGAGATCAGCAGAAATCTACCATTGTTATTATTATTTTAAATAAGAAACACTGGAACTTTATCCACAGAGTTATTCTGAACACAATGTTCTAGCCAGGGACTCATTATAGTAAATCAATAAAAACAACCTGGAATTAACTGTATTTTTTGAATCACAGTGCTTTTATTTCCCCCTTTAGAATAGTTTGCTTGAAAATTTACTTTCATGCCCAGCTGCATCGGCAGGTGGCAGACAGGAGACAGGCTTGTCTAGACCGAGGGCTCTGCCCTGTGGGCCCTGGATGGTTGATGGTCTGACATAGAAAAAGACTGGGCCGCCTTGGGTGAACCCAGAGCCACAGTAGAGCCTGGCAAGCTACCCGTGGTGTATTTGATATGCCGAAAACAGTAACAATAATGAACCTCATTCCCAACGAATGGAGACGTTACTGGTGCCCGCTTGAGCAAATAGATGAACAAAGGGGAAGACAAGTGACAAGTGATTTTATATATATATATATATGTATATATATATATATATACACACACACATATAAATATTTAAATTTTACATCAAATGTTGAACTCGAGAACAATTTTAATTCAGGCAACTGAATTGTTCACTATTTTATTTATGTAGTTTATGACAGCTTAAAATTTTATTAAATTGCATGAAGATTTTTCCAGAAAATATTAAAATCACATGATTTTGTTACTGTTCCTCTTTTGATATTGCTTACATAAATATAACATAACTGAATTAACAATTTGAAAAAACCAGAATGACAAAATTAAGAGAATTAATTTTCACAGCTTTTAATTTGTAAAAGCAGCAAATGTGCTTTTGGAATAAAACGGTCAGTTGTCAATATTTTAAAAGTGGAACAGTGTCTAAACAGCCTAAGGAAAGAATTTCAAAGAAGAGAGAAACTTTTGATTACTGACACCTGATTCTGAATCAAGTGCTTTCCACATATTATCTTCACAATAAACTCAGAGGAATAGCAATTTTTCCACTGTTTTAGAGTTTGAAGATGTTTTCTCTCAAAATCTTTCTTTCCACTTTACAGAACTTCCTCTTAATGTGTGGCAGGTAATATTCAGTTATTTGGTGGGAAGCAACAACTTTATAACCAAATAGTATTCCATCTACTACTAGGAAATGTATTACTCGTGAAGTTATATCTTTAATAGTGCTTTCTTATATTCAATAAAAAATGTAAATGTCATGCTATGACTTAGGATGTCAGTAGTAGAATCTTTTTAAATTCAGATTTTGGTTTTAATGTTTATTTTTGTTTTATTTATAGTTCTTAGTGTTGTTATTTTACAATATGTAAGCCAATTTGGCACTTTTTCTGGGAAAGAATGGGTTAATGGGGGCCCCCCAAATGACACAGCAGGTAGGGAGGACATTTGCCTTGCATGCAGATGACATGGATTCGATCCCTGGCATCCCATATGGTCCCATAAGCACGACTGCCAGGAGTAATTTCTGAATGCAGAGCTAGGAGTAACCCTTGAGCATGACTGGGTCTCTCTCTCTCTCTCTCTCTCTCTCTCTCACACACACACACAGAATGCATTAATGCAGTGCAAAAGATTAAGCAAAATAGCAAATTCATCTACAGTAAGAAATTAAACTGAATAGTCTGTAAAAATTGTATATATATAAAATAAGATATATACATATATTATGTATATGAAGATCTATCTATCTATCTATCTATCTATCTATCTATCTATCTATCTATCTATCTATCTATCTATCTATCTATCTATCTATCTATCTATCTATCTATCTATCTATCTATCTATATCTATCTATCTATCTATCTATCTATCTATCTATCTATCCATCCATCCATCCATCCATCCATCCATCCATCCATCCATCCATCCAACCACCCATCCATCCATCCAACCTACCTCCACCCACCTACCCTACCTACCCACCTACCCACCCACCCACCTACCGCCTTCCCTCCTTCCTTCCTTCCTTCCCTTCCTTCCTCTCCTTCCTTCCTTCCTTCCTTCCTTCCTTCCTTCCTTTCTTCCTTTCTTTCTTTCTTTCTTTCTTTCTTTCTTTCTTTCCTTCCTTTCTTTCTTTCTTTCCTTTCTTTCTTTCTTTCTTTTCTTTCTTTCTTTCTTTCTTTCTTTCTTTCTTTCTTTCTTTCTTTCTTTCTTTCTTTCTTTTTCTTTCTTTCTTTCTTTCTTTCTTTCTTTCTTTCTTTTTTCTTTCTTTCTTTCTTTCTTTCTTTCTTTCTTTCTTTCTTTCTCTCTCTCTATCTATCTATCCATCTATCTAATCTATCTACCTATCTATATCTTTTTATTTTGGAGCCAGAGTGATAGTTCATTGGTAGGGAGTTTTACCTGGTAGGACCCTGGGTACCACATTTGGTTCCCCTAGCCCACCAGGAGTAGTCCCTGAGTGCAGAACCAGGAGTAAACCCTGAGCACTGCCATCCCTGCATCCTCCAAACTAACCTTTTATATTTTAATATCAACTGGAATCTTCATAAATCTTTTATTTAGTATTTATCTAATTTCTTTTTTGAAAATGCCAAAGAATGATTACTTTCTACTTAATTTACAATTAATAATAGACTAAACCATAATAAATGGCCTTAAATTTTAGTAAAATTTTCACATGTGATGATTCTTAATACTGGGAATATTTAAATATTTTTCAGAGTTGTTAGTTATCAGGCCAGCACCACGTTCACTGGAGGGATACATGTCTCAAGAATTCATCTTATATCATCTGTAAGTGATTTACTGATTAAACCTAAAGAATAGCTAGTAGTTTCTCATCACTTATGTTTAGTACAGTTTCCAAGATTCACCATTTCAACCCAGAGACAGGGCACTCAGTTAAAAATATGTGACCTACTGAAAATGCTTCTGTAATCACTCTAGAACATTCATTCAGTGGACATCTTGGAGAATAGATTAGTACATTTTTAACTGTCTTCATGATGGGATCCAGGTGGAGAGACATTTCATTTTCAGTGAAGTTTGATGAACAGATCATTTGATGTCTTTTCAACTCTGTGGGTCACAGCTAAATGACCAACACAAAGGATTGACATTGGGAAATCATCATCTGTCCAGTTTGATATAGTACAAACAACACTTGAAGCTGCTGTACTCCATCTCCTTAGAATTACAGCTTTCTGTCTTTGTGGTCACAGTTCATGGCCAAATTGCTGTATGTTTTTCTTTTTACTTAAAGTGAAAATTTGAAAGTGTAAGAATTTTCCTAAAATCACTTGACTCTGCGGTATTTTAAAGAAAACTTTTTAAAAAGGGAGATCAAAATATGTGGTTTAGGAGTGAAACTAACTCAAACAATATCATGAATTATTCTTTCATGATAAGTTCTGAATATGCTAATACTATTTCTTTTTATGACTCAATATATCACAAGACTGTGATTACTGAAAGATGATGTAAGAAGGTGACTTTACAAATACCATTTACAATAGTTTTTCTCAGGACTATTGCTAGAGTAAGTTAGTAGTATTATGTTCAATATTTTTCAATTCTAAGATCATTCTTTTAATTGAATTGGTACTATTTTATTTTTTTATTATACCACTGTGAGATACACAGTTACAAAGATGTTCATGATTGCGTTTCAGTCATACAGTGTTCCAGCACCCATCCCTCTACCAGTGCCCGATCCCCACCACCAATGTCCCCACATTCCCTCCCCACTCCCAGCCTGCTTCTATGGCATGTACCCCTTCCTTTTCTTCTCTCTCTCCCTTCCTCCTTTTCTCCAATCTCTTAAACATGTGGTCTGTCATATATACATTTATGGGTTGGTTCAGCACTTCCATGATTGTGCGAAGAATGCATAGAGAGAGAAAGACACAAAAGGACGCTTGTCTTCAGAAACTCTCGAGCTCATTCACCAACGTGGCAAGGCGCGAGCCTCAGGAGACCAAATGCTAACGTCCAAGCTTGCTAAACAGTGCAGAGAAGTGATAAAAGAAGACCTCAAAGACAGAAGAGCAGAAATACTGGAAGATGCAGCAGAGGCGGGAAAAGCATTCGCACCGCCCGCCTGTCCTTCGCCAACTATAAGACCAAGATGACTGCCCTCCGACGCCTGATGGATCTATCACATCTTCCAGAAAGGCAATGGAGAAGATTATCCAGGACTTCTACGCAGATCTCTTTGATAGCCACATCCACCTGCCCACATACCAAATTCCACAGGATGGATATGTCATTCCCAACATTCTCCCTTCTGAAATCTGACATGCCATCTCATCGGTAAAGAAGGGAACAACACCAGGCCCAGACAAAGTCAGACCCGAACACCTGAAGAATCTGCCGTCGGTACTCATCAATATGCTAGCTCGGCTCTTCATACGCTACCTGTCCGAATGCAAGGTGCCCTCCCAATGGAAAACCAGCAGGACAGTTCTACTGTTCAAGAAGGGAGACATTCACGACATCGGCAACTACCGCCCCATCTGCCTGTTGTCTGTCATCTACAAGCCGTTTACACGAGTCATCCTGAACAGAATTAGCAGAACACTAGATGAAGGACAACCATGCGAGCAAGCAGGTTTCCGGAAAGGATTCAGCACAATCGACCATATCCACACAGTAACCAAGCTCATTGAGGTTTGTAGGGAGTACAAGATGCCATTCTGTCTCACATTCATTGATTTACAGAAAGCCTTTGATTCTGTGGAGACTGAAGCAGTCATCGAAGCCCTAGTCAAACAGGGCGTTCAAACCCAATACATCAAGATCCTTCGTGAGCTGTATTACGGATTCACCACCAGGATCTCACCATTCTATAAAGAAGTGATCATTGATGTCAAAAGAGGGGTTCGACAGGGTGATACCATTTCACCAAAACTCTTCAGCGCCACCCTCGAGAACATCATGAGACAATTAGAATGGGAAGGAATGGGAGTGAAGATAGATGGTCGGCAACTACACCACCTCCACTTCGCTGATGACATCGTTCTAATAACACCAAACATTAGCCAAGCGGCACAAATGCTAGCTGACTTTGACCGAGAATGTGGAAAGATAGATCTACAGCTGAATCTGAAGAAAACTATGTTCATGAGAAATGAACTAGTTCCTGAGGCCCCATTCACTCTCAGTGGAACAAACATCTCTGAATGCAGCAGTTATGTGTACCTAGGTCGAGAAGTCAACATGATGAACGACCTAAAACCTGAGCTGCGCAGGGAGGAAGAGAGCGGCATGGAATGCCTTCAAAGGCATCGAAGAAATAGCTAAAAGGACAAAGAACCTCCGGCTCCGGGCACATCTATTCGACTCCACCCTTCTCCCTGCATTAACATACGCCTCAGAGACCTGGGCCCTACAAAAACAGGATGAGAATGCTATTCGGGTCTCCCAGAGAGGCATCGAAAGAGCTATGCTTGGAATATCACGTCTCACTAAAGTGAGAGAAGGAATCCGGAGTTCTGACCTCCGTCGCTATTCCAGAATCAGGGACGCTGTCTCGTTTGCCAAGGCTTCAAAAATCAGATGGGCTGGACATGTAATGCGATTTGGAGACAACCGCTGGACTAGAACCATTACCGACTGGATCCCACTGGATGTCAAAAGATCACATGGCCGCCCACCTACAAGATGGTCAGACTTCCTTGTTAAGACCCTGAAGGAACGGTTTGAGGCTCTTCATATTCCTGAATCAACCAGATGCCATTGGGCTACATTGGCACTTGATAGGGTCCAATGGAAATGTTACTGGCGCCCGCTCGAGCAAATTGATGAATAACGGGATTCAAGTGATCAAGTGATCAAGTGATTGTATATCCCGTTTCCTATATTCAATGAATTGGTACTATTTAAACGCTTTTAAACTAAATCAAGGCTTGCTCACCTGGCTCTGAATTACTCCTGGCAGGACTTGGGGACCATATGGGATGCCAGGGATTGAACTCCCTGGTTAACTGTGTGCTAGACAAATGCCCTACCTGCTGTACTATCACTCTTGCCTTTTTTTTTGAAATTTTTTTTTGGATTTTTTGAAATTTATTTTTTGACAAATGATTGAATTCCATCATTTCTTTGGCTACTGGTAGTTTTATAACTCAGTAAAAACAGAGCAACACATGTTGCATGTATTAAACCACCTTGTTAGTTTTGTTCTCTAAAATATTCATTTTCTCCACTTAGGAGGTCTTTAGTTCATGATTATGAAGAAAACACTCAATAGTTAACTAATAAATTTTAACAGGGTCAAAATAAATTGTTATCTGAACTGACCTCATGATTTAGTTCAAAATGAGTTTCTGATTTTCCAATTTGTATTTCGGTTTCTTTTCCTTTAGACTGCAGTTGTGTGTGTGTGTGTGTGTGTGTGTGTGTGTGTGTGTGTGTGTGTGTGTGTGTGTGTTGGGTTGGTTGGGGAGGGAAGTCCAAGTCGGGCAGGATGGATTTGAGTCACACTGGGTGATGCTCAAGGAATCATTCCTGGTGGTGTTCTGGGGACCACATGTATCGCTGGTGATTGAACTGAGGTTGACCAAAGCATGGTGAGCACATTAACCCCTATACTATCTTAATCCATAATTTAGTAGCTTAGTTTTCTTATTCTGCTAAGTTTTCCTCCTTTCACAATTTTCATTGCATTAAAAAATAGAAAATGGTCCACTTTCCTATATGTCATTAAACATGATAAAATTCATAATTAAAATCAATGTCAAATGTGAAGCTAAAAAGATACTTTTATTCTTCTCCCCAAACTGGAAAAAAACAACATTTAAGGTTTTGGTAACAAACTACATACTGAAACATTGTGATGAGTATTTGTCTGTTATTCAAGATGTGGCCCCAGTTCCCTCAGCTCCATCTTTAGTGACCAAGTGAACCCATGGTGGACTGGTAGAAGTGGGGTTAGGCTGTCTTAACTGAAGAACAAATGAAAAAGGTCTGAACAGTGAAGACAGACTCTGAGGAACTGATGAAGGCTTTTGCATGAAGAAGCAGCAAGAAAAAAATAAAATAAGAAAATCTCTGCACAGCACTTTTAGAGCTTGATGAAATATAAAATGTCTTTAACCCTTTTGCTGTTCTTGCAAACGCCTGCAATTCAAGAATTTTATTATTCTGGGGCTAACGTATTTTAAACCTCAATAACTGAATGTTTCCTTTGGGATACCCTTCAGGCAAACTATATATTGATTTTCTCAGAATGCACTGTATTTTTCATTAGTACCAAGGTTTGGTGGGTGTCTAGTCATTTGTTCACCAAATTCCTCTGAAAATTAAAATGGACTACTCCATTTTTGGCTTTGGAGTCTTCAGAGCATGAGAGTTAATTTTTTTCTGTTAGACACTGCCAGGGTACACTATTTTGACATTTATCTTGTCTAGGGCACATGGTACCAATCACCTCTTAAGCATGGTCTCTGAAATTTTCTTCTAAATTTTTTTTTTACCACTGGATTTGATGACACATTTGATATTGCCAAGATCAAAATGTTTTTCTGATTTATAGTTTAAGCTAACAATTTACACTTTACATTATGTCTGTAAAATAAGATTGATAAAACATTCTTTTATTTCAGATTATAAGGGAAATTTAATGATAAAAATGCAAATTATACTGTCTTTGCTCAATATTCATGACTTTGTTGACAGAAAGTGGCCACGTGATATAGGTAATGCATTTTCCTCAGTTGAAAGCAGAATCACTCCAGTAATCTTTATATGTCTTTCTTTTTTTTTTTCACTTTTTGGGTCACACTCAGTGATGCTCAAGGGTTACTCTTGGCTCTGCACTCAGGACTTCCTGAATTCAGGTACTCCTGGAGGTAGGAACAATATGGAATGCTGTGGGTCTAACCCAGGTTGACCGCACCCAAGGCAAATCCCCTTCCAGCTGAACTATCGCCCTGGCCCTTGACATGTCTTTCTCTCTCATTCTTTATGAACCATCTGTATTTCCTGACTCAGGAGATCCCCAGCATTCTTCATTTAGCTCACCAAGTCTGGTGTGCAAAAGGTCCGGTTTTAAAGAAATCTATTTATTTTGTCTTTTTTTTTTCTTTTTTCTTTTTTTTTTTTCTTTTTTGGGGACTCACCTGGGAGTGCTCAAGAATTATCCCTAGTTCTGCACTCAGGAATTACTCCTGGTGGTGCTCTAGGGACCATATGTGATGTCGAGGATCAAGCCCAGGTTGGCTGTGAAAAAGACAATCACCTGCCTGCTGTACTCTATTTACTTTTCTTTCTACTTCCCGGTACCTAGTATAGTTTGACTTTATCAGTTATACCCAAAGATATGTGCTTGAAATAGCAGTGATGCAATAGGGGGTACACATTTAAATAATGCAGTTTTCCATTGAGGGAGTAAAAGCTGAGCAACCTGCATCTAATTGTCATCATGGTTTGTATTCTTATTTAATTTCATAACACCCTGCTGAAGTCGGTGCATGTTATTCTATCCTGTTTTATTAAAAAAAAAAAGGGAACTAATAACATTGTGGTCTGATAGTTAATTTGATGAGTCTAGAGGAACTGGGATTTTCTGTTGGACAAAGGAACTCACGAGATGCTCAGTGAAGGCATTAACTTGCTGTTTCTTAGTTATTGTTCGAAGCCTGAACTTTGAGTTCTTTAAAAATTAAAGGATTTGTGATACTTTCTATAATTAGAGCTCTGTTGCAATCATGGAGATTCAAGAGTGGAAAAGCCCCAAATTTACAAAATTTATGTACAGTGTGGAGAGGGTTAGAGTCCAAATTTTATTTTATTTTATTTATTTATTTTTCTTTTTTTGGGTCATGTGTAATACAATATTGTTTTTTCTTTTTTGGCTTTTTTGGGTCACAACCAGCGATGCTCAGGGGTTTCTCCTGGCTCTGCACTCAGAAATTACTCCTGGCGGTGCTCAGGGGACCATATGGGATGCCGATGATCGAACCCGAGCCAGCACAGGCCGGCAGCTTGCAAGGCAAACGCCCTACCCGCTGGGGTATCGCTCCAGCCTCCTAGAGTCCAAATTTTAAAAAAATGAACAGGATGATTTTAGGTAATGGAAAAATGCTTGGGAAATGGTAAGAAAGGACGATGAGTTGGGCTAGGAGATATGAGAGCCACTTTAAATTGCTTTATAATTTTTTCTGAGAAGTGACTTCTGTGTTCAGGAATAAATGATGTGAAGGAACTTCACTCCATGGCTGTCCGGGGGTAGGCAGAGCAAGTGAAATAGCCTTACTGTGGTAATGAGTTTGATGTGAGAAAGGGCAGGGAGGGTGAGGGGTCAGAGTACAAGGGGGCAGCGCCATTAGCACCTATGAAATCCTTTCTCTCAGAGTAGCCAAACTTGAGTTTTTGGCAATAAAGATGCAATTTAGAACTCAGACATCAAAATGTTAGATCAAAACCAGTGTTCACTTACAATGAAATATTTTGGAAACAACATCCTTTAAAAAGAATTCATGTTAGAAGACAGAAAATTCCTTTTATTGAAGTATCAAGTCGTTCTAAGAATCAGACTGAGCGCAGTGAAGCTGATGTCTGAATAAGACATACTCTTGTCATTAAGGAAATCTCTGAGATGTAAAATGCAGGTTAAAACTCTACCTATCACTCAGATTTATGAAAAATCAATCAACCTCAAAAATTGTCCTTGTATCTGAAACTGTGTTTAAATACCTTCTTTTAATAGCTGGATATTTTTGTGTAGTGTCCACTGTATTTAAATAAAATCAAGTTGAAGTGTACACAAAGCAATTTCTATATAATTGAGTACTTAGTTATTAGATATTGATTAGTTTATTATTTTTTATTGACATCTGAGTCAATATAGTCCATTTATAGTAAGGGCTTACTATCTCATTGCTGCCATCATAACAGAATAAGGGAAAAATGTAAAATTCTGGTTTTTTTGGGCCATACCCATCAGAGCTCAAGGGATATTCCTGCCTCTCTACTCAAGGGTGACCCACCGGAAGTGTGCAGAGTGCCACATGTGTGTGGCAATGCTCAGGTGTTATTCCTGGCTATGCACTGAGGATTTACTCCTGGCGGTGCTTGGGGGACCATATGGGATGCCAGGATTGAACCCCTGTTTGCCACGTGCAAGGCAAGCACCCTGTCTGCTGTGCTATCGCTCTGGCCCACAGATGTTTTTCTATACACACACTCCTGTAACTTCTCCATGTGCAAAATTTACTTAATTTCCTGCTTATGTGACTGAATCACACTTGACATATCTGTGATGCTCTTATCAGTCTATCATTAATACTTCTAATTAATATATGTAGATTTATAACATTCTTTTAGGGTGATATGGAATTCCAAAGAACCTACATAACAATGTATGTTAGTTTTTCTTTTATAATTTAATAATTTCTAGAATTATTTGTATTTCAAAATAATCAACATCCAGACAAGAATAGAAATTAAGATGATCTAAATAACAAACAGTTGTCTAAATCACGTAGTTCCACTTTATACTTAACAAACACTATTGATTGGACTATGTTTTTGCTAGATCTTTGTGATGCAATGGTGCAATGGATAATATTTATTCACACTAAACTTTATGTACTGGTGCAGACTAGTCCTAAAAAGATCAATGCCTGAGGTCAAAATGATTGGAACATTGAACATGTGCATTTGAGAATATGGGGGGAGACAGAGAATAATCAATCTTGACAATGGTGTGCTTTTCTCTGATCAACAATGGATACTTGAAAGATCCTTTACTTGAACATATTCTTCATCATGAGTAATAAAAAACAATAGAATTGCTTTTACACACAAAAGCAACTTTTGGAAAAATGAACTTCTAAAATATATTATTAAATTCAAAGTGCTAGACTGTTTTACAAAATTTATTAGCTTCTCTGTCTTTCAGTACAGAACGTATGGGGGAGAGTATTATTTTTAAATTATTAAGATAGAAGTATTTCTGTAAACAGCAAATTACTTAATACCAGAGGATTTTACTCATAATTTGTATTTTCTTATTGCTTGCACCTGCGGTTCTTTTTTCTGTTGTCTGAAATAGGGTTTGTACCATTATCACCCAATATAAGAGATATCATTCAGGATCATTTATAAGTTATTATGCTGGAACAATTTTATTTATTTATTTATTATTTATTTATTTTTTGACAATTAGAAAAATGTTCATGTTTGGGTTATGGCCATACAGTGTTCCAGCACCCATCCCTCCACCGGTGCCCATTTTCCACCTCCTCGATACCCTCCCTCCTCCCTAGCCCGCCTCCATGGCAGGCTCCATCTATTTTCTTTCTCTTTCTCTCTCCCCTTTCTTACATGTTGTGGATTGTAATAGACTTTCGACAATTATTGGCACACTGTTCCTTGATGAGAACAATTTTAATACTGGTCGAAAGATAATTTCCTAAGTCATAACCCTTCTCTAGGAGTTTCAGATTCTATTTCATTTACTTAATCACTTATAAATATTAAATTTAATCAAAATCACAATCTTTTTTGAGGGGAGGTGGGTTGGACCACACCCAACAATGCTCAGGAGTTGCTGTTGGCTCTGCACTAAGGAATTACTCCTAGTGGGGCTAGGGAACCATATAAGATGCCTGGGATTTACCCTAGTTGGCCAGTGCAAGATAAGTGTCTTATCTGCTGTACTATCCCTCCATGTCGGGCGTTCCGGGGCTCCCCGACAGTGCCGGGAAGCGAGCTCCCTTCTACCTCCGGCTGGCGAGGAATGGATGAACACTCAGGAATCCGATGCAGTTTTTAAAGGCTTTACTTATCACAGGTTCAGGCATACAAATCAGCAAAAGGAAAACCCGATGCTTAGGATTCCAGGCTAGAACCCCAGCCACGTGTAGGCCAAGATGGCGACCACCACGTGTAAAGGAGAAAAAACCTTCCAAGGGGAAATGAACGCTCACAAGGAGACAGATCCCACAAGGGAAGAAGAAGGAGCCTAGAGCAGGAACCGGCTAGTTTATATCCCTGTAACTCAGACCTTCCCCGACTGTTATGGAAAGCAGCGAGGGTCCAATGCCCTTAGGTAATCCCCTCCCTGCACCTCACCTAGGGCCTTTACTGTGCTAATGTTTTTGAGCCGAAATCTGCTTAGGAATGCTTTTGAAGTGTAGAGAAGGGGGGTTTCTGAGATGGCATGTCCTTGACCAACACCAATGCCAGTTAAATATTTCTCCAAGCCTTCACAAGTCTCCTCTACTTCATTGTAGTTTTATATTTTAGTTGCCTTGGAGTATATCAGGGAGCCATGCTTGTTTGCTTGGAAGCAAACAGCATTTCTCTCTGGTCTAATTACTTAGGTGTCCTTACGTGGCCAGGCTAATATGCTGGTAAGATCTAGCTAGTCCCACGATGATTGTGATAGCATGGGGAGAATATTTATACCAGCTAGTACAGCATACATGGTCGGATAAACTGCCACATCTAGACTACCCCTTATCTAAGGAGTGATTTGCGGGAGGCAATCCAGAGCAGATGCAGCGGCCCTTAGGAGTCCTGCAACACCTCCAGTCCCTCAAACATACATTTTAAATGCAGAAAATTAAAAACAAATTTCCAGCTAATTTTAAAATAAATTGAACATACCAGGGGTTGGAGTGATAGCACAGCGGGTAGGGCGTTTGTCTTGCACGCGGCTGACCTGGATTCGATCTCCCGGCATCCCATATGGTCCCCAGGCACCACCAGGAGTAATTCCTGAGCAAAGTGCCAGGAGTAATGACTGAGTGTTGCCAGGTGTGACTCCCCCAAAAAAAAAATTGAACATACCAGGGGACCTTCTAAGAATTAAGTACATATCACTCTTTCATCAAGTTAAGGAAATAAAATTAAAATAACTATTTACTTTTGTGTGTGTGTGTGTGTGTGTGTGTGTGTGTGTGTGTGTGTGTGTTTTGGCCCTACCGGCAATGCTCAGGGGTTACTGCTGACTATGCACTCAGGAATCACTCCTGGTGGTGCTTGGGGGACCATATGGGATGCTGAGGTTCAGCTGTGTGCAAGGCACACTGTACTATTGCTCGGCCTCATATTCAAAAAATTAAGAAGTTCAGAAGTCTTTTTTAAAGTTAAGGAGAGTTAATATTTAGAGAGAACATATGACTCTTCTTGAGATATTTTTCAAGGAAAATAGAGGATAAACATTTATTTATGGAATTTCTGATGTCAAATCAACAAACATTAAACATTGCTGTTTTAGATTGTATTCAAATCAGTAAAAGCCAACTGGGTACTCCCCATACTCTAAGGAACTCACGCTTCACAAAAAGACAGATTCTAGGTAGATGCTTGTTAGACATCCTCTACATTTTCTAACTAAAGCTAAATATCATAAAGTTGATTGAATGAATGCTTATTACAAAAAAGAAAAGAAACTATTTATTGTTCCAGTCTCAAGATTCCTTCCCTGTGGAATCATCTACTGAGATATGAACCAGAGATTTGGGCCGGAGTGATAGCATAGCGGGTAGGGCATTTGCTTTTCATGTGGCTGATCTGGGTTCGATCTCCGGCATCCCATATGGTACTCTGAGCATGGCCAGTAGTGATTCCTGAGTGCAGAGTCAGGAGTAACCCTTGAGTATCACCAGGTCTGACCCTAAAAGCTTAAAAAAAAAGAAAGAATCAGGAGTTTTTCTTTCCAGGTAACTAGATGTCCAGACTGAAACAACTTGATCACGAGTAACCCCTTTCTGAATTTCAATGCTCTAACTAGGGAGCGAGTGCCTTTATATAAGAAGAAGCATGGAGATAAATTTGTATTTTTCTGGTGAATTATCAGACAGTTTATTTGAATGAGCCACTGCGAAATTTGTGACTATGACTTAGAATTTCACATTTGAAATATGTATATTGATTCTCACATACTTATAAGGTTTGTGTGAGGATTGGTTAAAGAAACCAACAAACAGCAAAACAAAAATCTCCAATCAGTGCTTCTTAGATGGCTTTAGTTCTCCGGTTGTAAATAACTTGGACGTTCACAGTCAAGAACTAATCTTCCATAGAGTTAAAAAAAAAAAGAACTACTGTAATCCATAGTCTGGAAGGGAAGGAAAAGAGAAAGAGAGAGAAAGGGAAAGAAATAAAGAACCTGCCATGGAGGCGGGCTGGGGAAGGGGGAGGGAACCGGGGACGTTGGTGGTCGGAGATGGGCACTGGTGGAGGGACGGGTGCTGGAACACTGTATGACCAGAACCCAAATATGAACTTTTTAATTGTATATCTTTGTAATTGTATATCTCACAGTGGTATAATAAAATACTTAAAAAAAAGAACTAATTTTCCATAGAGTAAATGCATTTAATTCTAAGAGAAAATAATTTATTTCACTTAGGAATTCGAATTCTAAAGTTCCAAATGCTGTTTGTGTTGATTTCATTAATTGCTTAAAAAAAAGTACAAAGTCCAAGAATACTCAAAACTTCTCTGGAAACATTTGCTAAAAACAGACAGACAAACAAACAAACAAAAACAAATAAACAGAAACAAAATCAAAAGAACAAAGTCCAAAATACCTCCAACTTTCTCTGGAAACATTTGTGTTTATAGCTATGTCCTATGTGCTTGCACCACCCCCCAACACCGCATCACCCAGTTGTTGTCTTCTTTTTTAACACCTTCCTTCCCTTTATTGTCATGTTGATCTGAGGTTGTAGATATTTGGTTGTAGTGCTTAAACCCATGCCTGTCGTCCTTGTTGTGCTACTTGATTATATTCTGATTGAGTGTTCACTGTGGGCAACTGTGGTGCTCTCTCTCTCTCTCTCTCTCTCTCTCTCTCTCTCTCACACACACACACACACACACACACACATACACGTGATGAAGTGCTTGGTAGGCATCACACACTCTAGTGCCGATGCTCAGGCACACGTGGCTCTGTACTGAAGATTATCTACCCTGTGTAGTGCGGAGGGTCCCAAAGAGCAGAGCCTCTGGTGCATATGCAGCGTCTGGGCAGCGCCTGTGCTGGCTCTCCCTCGGGCTTGCTGGTCAGGTGCTTTATTTGCACTTGGTTATCTCTTTCTCACTCCCCACCCAAATCCGCCTCACTGGTGCTGGGGATTGAAACGAGGAGCAAACAAGAGCTCTGATGGTCAGCTGTATCACCCATCCTCAACTTCTGTGCTAGAAATCAACTGTTAGCACATAGAAATGAAACAACTTGAAGCAAATATATATGTGTGCATATTGATGCACAAACTCACAAAAAACTCAGTGGTGCTGGAGGGTTGGGAGGGCTGTAGGAGAGCCTGTCCACGCTCTCTCCATGGGGATCAAGCAGAGCTGGGGATAAAACTGGGGTTCCAACATGCAAAGCTTGTGCTCAGCCCATTAGGCTGTCTCTCCAACTTGATGTATAATTATAAATGTTTGTCTAGGCACAATAAAATGGATGGATTTAATTCAAATCAAGCATTTTATATGGCAAATTCAGGATATTTTACCTTTTCAAAGTGGTTTGGGCTCTATTTTGAACTTGAAATAAGATGCCCTCTGTTACTTCTGAGTCATCGTTAAATTAAAACTTGGTGTTAGTTTTAATTATCTTTTTATGCTTAGAAAATCTCAGAATGTGTTTGAGTAGCTTCCAGAATGCCAAATTACATAGCCATTGCCTGTGATGGTTCCATATCTGATGTAAGGAAGTTCTTTTATTTTCTCAGACAGATTATCATAACTCAGTATAGCAGCAGTTTTCTAATGCTGACATACAAATTGCCTGGGATTTTGTTAAGAACTCCAATGTCTGGCTATCTTTTCCTACACCTCTGGTTCAGCAGATCAAAAGTGAAGTTCAGAAATGTTTTCTTTCTTGGCTACCTTTTCTGTTCTGATGCAAGAGACCAACTGAAGTTTTGTGTAGCTAGAATATTCTAAAGGCAAACATAGAAGATATAAGAGTGAAATATTGGGCATAAAATACAAAGATTTTCATTCTTTTTGTATTTTGTTACTTGTCTTTTCAGTATTCCAAACTTTATTCACCTATTCCTCCCACCAACCTGACTGCCTTCAAATTCACAATGAGGGAATAAATGTAGTTTCTTCTCAGCAGTCTGTGTGTTTTTTTCCTCACGGAAAGCACCACTTTATTCATTTCATGTTTCTATAGCAAAATTTGTGCCAATGCACCTGGCACAAATTCTATGACTAGAGCAGGATTTTGTGGATTGTATTTGCTTTGACGTGTTTTTTCATGTTTCTACCTTTGCAAGACATTGATGTGGAATTAAAAACACTATTAAAAGCCCTGCATTAGAAGGAACTCATTTTCAAAATGATTTATATGGGAATTGATACTTTCTAATGGTAATGCCAACTTGCTTCCTTTCTGTCTTTCTTTGAAGAGCTGCAGTGACTGACTTCCTCTCCAGTTGAAGGCTATATTTCGAAAAGAAAATATTTATTGTTCCCTGAATAATTCAGTACTTGCCATATAAAAGAAGCACTGTCCTCAACCTGAGACCTCAGCCTGAGATACCCCTGTAAGTAAAGCAGAACTGCTTTTGCCCTCATGAACTTTTTTAGTTTAAATTAGGCCTGAAATAATTTGAGAGTTATATAATACAACGTGAATTGCTGAAATGAATGTTGTGAACTGAAAGATAGAAACATTAGTGTTACAAAGCTGAAGATCTTTGGAGCTGAAACGCAGTTAAAGATGAAGTATTTTGGTCTTCTTATTTTTAAGGCTGCCAATATTGAGATTAAAGGACTGGGATGGGGTCAGAAGACTATTTGCAATTTCATGGAGAAAGGGAGAATTACAGACAGACCTTGATTTCAGCTATTTTAGAATTTTAGGAAAGGATCTTAAGGATTATCTATTAAAACTCTGTTGCAGTACCCTGTTGCCCAAAGCCTCTGCAGCTTTCCTGGAGTTACCTCCTGCAGGTCACTTTGTAGATAGAGAAAGGAAAAGTTTGCATCTGTGACTATTTGTGGCAGAATATCTTACTATGTATTCTAAGTTCACTTGATCACTTGATATTCCATTATTCATCGATTTGCTCAAGCGGATGCCAGTAATGTTTCCATTTGACCCTATCACATGGCAGTGTAGCACAATGGCATCTGTTTGTTTTGGGGATATTAAGAGCTTCAAATTGTTTGTTTAGGGTCCTGATAAGGAAGTCTGACCATCTTGCAGGTGGGCGGCCACGCGATCTTTTGGTGGCCCGTGGGATCCAATCGGTAACGGTTCTAGTCCAACGGTCATTTCCAGACCGCATTATATGACGTCCTGGGATTTTTTGATGTCCTGGCAGATGAGACAGTGTCCTTGATTTTAGAATAGCGACAGAGGTTGGAACTCTGGATTCCTTCTCTCACGTGAGTGAGTATTCTATGTTAGTTGGTATAAATATTTCTCTCATGCTGCCACAATCATCGTGGGACTAAACTGATCTTACAGTATTTTTTATCTGGCTACATTGAATCTCTTAAGTATAATATAGTTATAATTTAGATCAGAGAGAAGTGCTGTTTGCCTCCTAGCAAGCAGGCTTGCTGATAAGTCTAAAGGCTAATATCCAAAACAACTATGAAGTAAAGACAAGGATCTTGTGAAGGCTTAGAGAAATATATACCTGGCTGTAGAATATCCATGGTACAGATACATGCCCTACCCCCCACTCTGCTTAGGGCTTGCAAGGAGATTTCAAGGGCAGATCTTGGCTGGGGAAATATTAACATTTCAATGGGACTAGGTGAGGTCCAGGGAGAAGCAAACCTGAAGGGATTGGCCTTAACTGCTATTCCTTGATGTGGGCTGGTCAGGGCTGTAAGGATATAAAAGCAGTAGCCTGTTCTCTCTTTTCTTCTCTCTTCCTCTTCACCCTCGGCATCTGCTCTATGTTCTCTGCCCTTTTGAGCCTTAGCACGTGGTAGTAACTATCTAGGCCTAGGATTCTAAGCTTACACGTAGCCAGGGCCCAGCTAGAAACCTAAAGTCTGGGGTTTTCCTATTATTGGATTGTATACCAGAATACATGTGAGTAAAGCCTTTTTTAAACTTTGCTGGATTCACTTGTCTTTCTCTGTACGCCTGCCACCAATCTCCTGGGGCAGAAGGGGATCCCTATTCCTGCTCCGTGATTTTGTCAAGAAACCCAGCATTCTCCAACAAAACTCCACATTTTGAAATGAAGGATACTGACCCAGGTCCCAGAGCCACAAAATGCCTTTGTGGCACACTCAACATCTGTAACTGAGTCTTATTTAAGCCTAGCAGAGTTCTTGATATTAGATCTTGGTGTAAAGTCCAAGTTCAGGAGTTTTCCATTTAGTGTGTTGCATATCTCATGATAGAACTGTTACCTGAAAATGTTACTTTAAAAAGAGAAATTTTATATTTTGTAGTCAATAGAGGTTCATCAATAAATGCTTTATTTAGAGGTGACTACAACAGTATGCCACCCGCACGGCAAGCCTGGCGCTGCTCGTATAGTATTTGATATGCCAAATACCAGTAACACTTATATTAGGTCATTCCCGTGACCTAATATAATGGTTTGAGGCTCTTTATGTTCCTGGAGCAAGTGGATGCCTTTGGGTTCTACTAGCATGAGACAGGACATACAGAGATATTACTGGTGCCCTGCTCTAGCAAATAGATGATGAACGGGAAGATAGTGATAGTGATAGTCAATAGAGATTTATAGAAAATTGTGAAAACAGATGTATATAGTACAGGTAACCCCCATCAAGGACACACAAACCTCCTCCTATTGCTAACTTCTAATGTCATGATGGTGGCACATTTGTGCACAGAGTACTTTATTATTTACTAAAGCCCATACTTTAATCAGCTTTTCTTAACTGTTTTTTAAAACCTTATGCCATTTTTCTGTTTTAGAATCCTATCCAGGTTTCCACGCTATATTTAATCTCTCTATTTTCTTAAAATTTCCAAATTTAAAGTTTTTTTTTTCAGTTCTTTGGCCACTCTGAGAAATGCAGGTGAGCTTTTGTAGAATGTCCATCAATTGGGATTGACCTGCTGTTTGTATAAAATGCTTTGCCGTAGTTATGGATATCAGACAGGAAGGCTCAGAGGTGCACATCTCTATCACATCATATCAAGACTGCATACTATCATCAGACTAATCCCAGAAACAGATGATAAAATTAATAGCTCAGCTAAGGTACAGTTTGTCAGGCTCTGTCACAGGAACATTGATCTTTTCTTCCCCTTCCCAAACTGAAATGTTAATGACAAAGTCACCTTGCACACCCACACATTATGAGTGGGCAACTGTGTTCCATCTTGAAAGTGGCTCAAAGTATTCAAAGAATTCATTCATCCCAGTAGGAAGTTATAATTCAAGCAAACCCTAGTTTTGTTACTTAAATAGTTCCAGCTTTGGGCTGGGGCCAAAGTCCAGAGGGTAGGGCGTTTGTCTTGCATGCAGCTCACCTGTGTTTGATCCCTGCATGCCATATGGTCTCCTGAGCACCTCAAGGAGTAATTCCTGAGTGCAGAGCCAGGAGTAACCCCTGAGCATTGCTGAGTGTAACCTAAAAAGAAAAAAAAAGTTCCAACTTTGACGCTATTGGGAGTTCTTTCAACTGGATCCTGTGTATCTTGAACACACCGTCATCTCTGTGTATATGTGTGTATGTGAATAACATTGTTCTTACTTTTTGGTCCAGAAATATGCCCCCAAAGATGCCTCAAGTTTTCATTTCCTCTCTGAATTCCTGACTGCTCTTTTTCTTGTGAGTGTTACTGACTTTTTTTTTTTTTAAAGAAGGAAAATAGTGTTAGAAAATAATATCTGGCAAAAGATTCACTCATTATGATGGAAGTGCCATTTGTTGTAGGCCTTAAAAGCAGAGAGTAGTTTCCCTTAATATACTATATGTTGCTATTTGCTGCATATGTGCACACACATATATGAATATTTCTACATATGTATCTATGTTAGTTTAGAGAAATATATACTAACTTAGTATATTTATGTATATGTAATTTAGTATCACTATCACTATCTTTCCATTCATCATCAATTTGCTCTAGCAGGTTCCAGTAACATCTCCATATGTCCTGTCTCATGCTAGTAGAGCCCAAGGGCACTTGCTCATTCCAGGAACATAAAGAGCCTCAAACCATTATATTTAAAGCTCGGAGAGCAACTGGTGCTCTCCCAGCTTTAAAGGTGCAAGCAGGAGGCTCCCCACGTGACTCTAGTCATGCAGATGCTGCAGCCCGGAGGTCCATTGTGCATTTTCCCCAGCCCACCCTGTGGGACCGGGGACGTGGGTGGTTGCTGGGTCTGAGATCAGCGGTGGCATGGCGAGCTGCCCCCACACTGGTTCCTTAGGAAATTCTGAAACTCCTCAAGCGCTGCTTCTGAGCTTAAGGTGTTCTCACTTTTTTTCACACCCCTCCCCCCCCCCCCCAAAGTTGCTGGATATGCCGGGAGGCGGTTAGGGGACTGAGGCCCTGTCGCCCCTATACCAGGTGCAACTCGGATCCTCGCTTTTTGCCCCTTTCTCTTCTGTTTCTTCACCTGGGCATTGGAGATCGGGAAAGGCCGGCTACAGTGAGTCTGTTCCCAGCCCTCACCCCACCCAGGTCGGTTTAGTAATTTAGTATAACTACATTATATGCTAACCATATAATGAACTTTTAGTTCATTAGCATGTGATGGAGAAAATGGTTTTTAACACTTGCCATTTATTTGTTTAATTTTAATTGAAATGGATGCATATGTTTATGCTTGTGTGTGCATAAAACTACTTCTCAACTTTATCAACTACAGCATGATGTTTACATGAAGTTCTCTTTGCCTTTTGTCATGAAGACTGTATTCATTCCTTTTGTACTTAGGTCAGCGCCTTTCCCTCTATTCAGTGAAATTGTTCCAGGCACTTATAATGCAGTTATATAATTTTTTCACAGACTGAAATACTTCTAAATTCTTTAATTCTTTTGACATCAATTGAGGTCCATTGTTCTGTGCGTTTCACAAGCACACAATCTCATATATTTACTGTTATAGTATCATATAAATACATAAATGATCTTACACCTCCCAAAACCCTGTTATTTATCTAATCAACTGTTCCCTCAGGCCTCAAATCATTGGTCTATTTATTATCTCTTTAGTTTTTCTTCTTTAATAATATCCTATAAGTGGAATAATGTAGTAAGTACCTCTGTATGTAGATATATAGCTACATCTTTTCACTTTGACTTTTTCACTTAATAACATGTGCATAAGACTCACCCAATATTTGTATGGTACTGACGTTTTTAATCAATGCATTAATTTTTCTATTTATGGTTTCACATTATTGGAATTTGTGGCAGAGCACTTGTCTTGAATATATGAAGTTCTGGGTTCAATCTCTGATACCAAAATACAAAAACCAACAAAATGTTGGAAACAGTATATGCTATTTTATTTTATTATTATAATAAAAATGAAAGAACAGATTTTTGGTAAAGGGAAGTCATTTACTTTGTTGAGACAAGTAAGGAAAAATTCCATGAAAATAAAGGAAAATTTGAGCTAGAGTTTTTATTTTAGTAGAGTTTGTTGTAAAGACAATGTTAAACAAAGACTCATATATAATCTCACCACCTTCATAGTAAAGGTGTATTAATTTTGGTGGATAGATAAATTCAGTTTTGTGAGTATTTTTAGTAAAATTATCTTTGTTATATATATATGATTAATATTACTGAAAAATAGTATGTTCCTATGAGCTTTTCACAATTATATACTTTTAAATGTTAAAAATTAATTTTTATGTCTAAAAGCATATATATAAATTTTGACATTATATCTCAGTAAGACTAAAAATTGTTATACATGTGAGTTATAGATAAGTAAACAAAAGATTTTGTAAAGAAAAATATAATTCATTTACTTATTTGAAAAGGCAACATTTTAGCCTATTTTCTACCAGTTTTAAAACAGATTTTAAAATCAGCACATTGCCAGGTAGGATCCAAGGGGCAAGGCTTCACAGCTGCCCTCCTACACCAGTGATACTGGATCCACACAAGCAGCTTTTAAGGTTCAGGGACAGAAACCGGGGACTACAATACCCAGCAGCCTAAGCGGGAGACCAGATACTGCAACGGAGACCTTGGTCCCTCCCATGGTGCTCCGCCTGTCCAGGTAGGACCAGTGGGCATGGGACTTCACAGTGGGGACCACTAATGAGGCTGCAATTTAATCCTCCTTTCCATATTGCGTTGAACCAACACTTTGAACTCTAACTTGAACAATGTTGACCATACAACATATCCTAGAAGCACAGAAAAGCGAACATTTATAGAGACCTATCTCTGCAGTGAGAGAGGAGCAGTGCCCCAGAAGATTCCATCTCCAGACCACCACAGCATTATGGGGAAACACAGATCCCATCCTTGAAGGATGGAAGAAGAAAAAGAGTCCCGAACCAACATCTAGGAATTCCCACATTCATAATCTCTCTGACAAAGAATTCAGAGAGGAAATGATGAGGATGTTTAATGAGCTCAATAAAAAAATGGAATGTATGTCCAATAAAATACAGGAGGACATAAATGAAGCAGTGGAGAGGGCAGTCAGTAAATTACAGGAGGAAATGAGAGCACTACAACCAGAAATATCATCAATTAAAAACTCAGTAGGTGAAATGAGAAATGCAGATGGGGCTCTCAACAGCAGGATGACAGCAGTGGAAGACAGAATCAGTGAGAATGAGGATGAGCTGTAGAAAGCACTCAGGCAAATACACAAGATGGAAAAAAGACCAAAAAACGGATCAGGAGCAGAACAGAGAATATTGGGATGAATCAAGAGGAACAACATAAGAATCTTCGGAGTCCTAGAGGGCAGGAAGGCAACCCCAAGGAAATAGGAATAGTTAAAAACATCCTTGCTGAAAAGTTACCAGAGTCAAAGGACACAGGTATACAGACCCAAGAAGCCCCAAAAAGTAACACCAAGAAGAGACCTGAATAAAAAGACTCCAAGACATATCCTAGTAAAAATAATGAATGTCATAGATAGAGACATAATTCTTCATGTGGCAAAATCAAAGAAGGAAATTTTATACAAAGGAGCATCCATTCAACTTTCAGCAGACCTATCAGGAGAGACCCTCCAAGCTGGAAGGCAGAGGTGGGATATAGTAAAAAAACTCAATGAAATGAATGTCTTACCCAGAATTCCTTACCCGGCTGACTCTCATTCAGATTTGAAGGAGAGATACACAGTTTCTAGGATAAACAACAGCTCAGGAACTTTGTAGACACAAAAATCAACCTTAAAAAGAAGGGTTGTCAGAGCTACTCTAAGACAACACAGAACCCAAAAAGAACAACAAACTTATACATAAAGATGTCACAAAATCTCATGACAATAATCTCTCTCAATGTCAATGTTCTAAATATACCTGTTAAGAGACACAGAGTGGCAAAATGGATCAAAAAATTGAATCCAACATTCTGCTGCCTTCAAGAAACACATCTGAACAATTGAAACAAAGTCAGGCTCAAAGTTAAAGGCTGGAAAACAATCCTCCACTCAACCAACCCCTCCAAAAAGGCCAGGGTGGCTATATTGGTATCTGAAAACATAGAATTCAGGCTGAAGTAGGTCAGAAGGGACAGTGAAGGTCACTTCTTAATAATCAAGGGATATGTATATCAGGAAGAAACTATACTCCTAAACATATATGCACCCAACAAGGGGTCAGCAAAATACCTAAAACAACTGCTAACAGACTTCACTGTATCACTGTCTTCCCGTTCATCATCGATTTGCTCGAGCGGGCACCAGTAACATCTCAATATGACCTGTCTCATGCAAGTAGAGCCCAAGGGCACCTGCTTGCTCCAGGAACATAAAGAGCCTCAAACCATTCCATCAGGTCGTGGGAATGAGGTCTATAATTGTTACTGGTATTTGGTATATCAAATACGACATGGGTAGCTTGCCAGGCTCTGCCGTGTGGGTAGCATACTCTTGTAGTCATCTCTAAGTCCAGCATTTATTGATGAACCGGCGTGGTCGCATAGGGCCGCGGGAGCCGGGCTGTGATAGGCTGGTCTGCAGGGTGGAGTTCTGACAAGAGGGAAGTCCGGATGTGGAAAATGGAGGCCCTCCTGGAGTCCCGGGGTCGTCTGGCTTGTTGTGAGGCTCTGGGCCGGATTAAAAAAGACTGCTACAGGGTGAATCTCGATGAGCCAGGGTGTGATAGGCTGGACTGCTACTGGAGTGCTGAGCCGGATTAACAAAGACTGCTGCAGGGCAGAACTCAATTTGCAGGGCTGTGAGAGGCTGGTCTACAGGGTGGAGTGCTGAAGAGGGGGAAGTCCAGATGTGGAAAATGGAGGCCCTCATGGAGTGGGGGTTCGTCTTCAAACAGACGAACAAAAGAAGAAATTGACAGCAACAAAATTGTACTTGGAAACTTCAATACTGCTCTTCAACTATCAATAGATCAATAAGACTCAAACTCACCAAGGAAAGATTGGCCCTAAAGGAAGAAATTGAAGAAAGAGGGTTAGAAGATATATACAGAGCATTTCATCTGCAAAAAGTCGGATATACATTTTTCTCCAGTGTACATGGATTATACTCCAGGATATACCATATGTTGGGCCACAAAACATGCCTATATGTTAAAATAATAAAATCAAGAAGATATAAATTGTGTCAACTATTTTTTCAGACCATCATGTATTGAAAATAGAATTTAATCACACACAAAAATGGAGAATCATACCAAGCACCTGGAAACTAAACAGCTCACTGCTGAACAATCAGCACATCATAAAAAGAAATCAAAGAGGAAATTTCTGGAAACAAATGAGACTGAAGACACGAACTATCAGAAATTGTAGGATACAGCGAAAGTAGTGTTAAGAGTTCATATTTCTTCAAGCATTCATCAGAAAACAAGAAAGGGCCATTATGAACAGTCTAACTTCACAGCTTAAAATCTTAGAAGTGACCAGCAAAAGAAGCCCAAACCAGGCAGGAAGAAAGGAATAATAAAATTAGTGTGGAAATCAAGGAACTGGAATCCCCAAAAAACAATCTGAAAGATCAACGAAACCAAGAGCTGGTTCTTTGAAAAAATAAACAAGATTGACAAACCACTTGCAAGACTCACAAGGAAAGGTAAAGAGAAAACCCAAATAAATAGATTCAGAAATGAAAAGGGAGACATCAAAACAGAAACCAAAGAAATTAAAAAGATGATCAGAAATTACTTTGAGAGCCTATATGCGATGAAACAAGAGAACCTAGAAGAAATGGACAAACTCCTGAATTCCTATAGCCTCCCAAGGCTGCAACAAGAAGATTTGGAATACCTCAACAAACCTATCACCATTGAGGAGATGGAATCAGTAATCAAAAGTCCGCCCAAACACAAAAGCCCAGATCCAGGCGGATTCACCAGTGAGTTCTACCAAACTTTTTTTTTTTTTTTCTTTTTGGGTCACACCGGTGACGCTCAGGGGTTACTCCTGGCTCTGTACTCAGGAATCACTCCTGGCAGTGCTCAGGGGACCATATGGGATGCCGGGGATCGAACCTGGGCCGGCACAGGCTGGCCGCGTGCAAGGCAAACGCCCTACCCACTGGGCTATCGCTCCGGCCCCCAAGTTCTACCAAACTTTTAAAGAGGACCTACTTCCAGTCCTTTTCAAGCTCTTCTAGGAAATTGAAGAAGTAGAAACACTCCCAAATAGCTTCTATGAGGCACAGATCACTCTGATACCCAATACAGACAGAGACGTCACAAAAAAAGAAAAACTACTGACCAATCTCCCTGATGAACACAGATAGTAAGATCTTCAATAAAATACTAGCAAATAGAATACAAAGAGTCATCAAAAAAGATTCATCCTGGGAATGCAAGGATGCTTCAACATTGACAAGTCAATCAACATAATACATCATATCAATAAGAGGAAAATAAAAACCATATGATCATATCAATCGATGAGGAGAAAGCATTTGACAAGATCCAACACTCATTCATAATAAAAACTCTCCATAAAATGGGAATTGAAGGAATCTTCATCAATATAGTCAAAGCCATCTACTACAAGCCTATAGTGAGCATCATTCTCAATGGGGAAAAACTGAAAGCCTCCGCCTTAAGATCAGGGACTAGAAAAGGCTGCCCGCTCTCACCACTTCTATTTAATATAGTACTGGAAGTACTTGCCATAGCAATCAGGGAAGATAAGGACATTAAGGGCATCTGGATTGGAAAGGAAGAAGTCAGGTTGTCACCATTTTCAGATGACATATTATTCCTAGAGAACCCTAAACTCTCTTCCAAAAAGCTCCTAAAAGCAATAGATTCCTATAGTAGAGTGGCAGGGTACAAAATCAATACCCAAAAATCAATGGCTTTCCTATACACAAATAATGAAAGAGAAGAAAGAGATATTAAAGAAATGATTCAATTCATAATTGCACCAAAGAAAAATCAAATATCTAGGAATCAGTTTGATGAAGAATGTAAAGAATCCCTACAAAGAAAACTACAAAACATTGCTTCAAGAAATAAAAGAGGACCTGAGGAAATGTAGACACATCTCTTGCTTATGAATTGGGAGAATTAACATTATCAAAATGGTAGTACTCTCTAAAGCTTTGTATAGACTCAATGCCATCCTTATAATGACACCCACAATATTCGTCAAAGAAACTGACAAAACAACCCTGAAATTTGTATGGAATAATAAAACACCACAGATAGCTAAAGCAATCCTTGGGTAAAAGAAGATGCAAGGTACCAGTTTTACCAACATCAAACTCTACTACAAAGCAGTCATAATTAAAACGGCATGGTATTGGTATAGAGACAGACCTGTAGACCTATGGAATAGAGCTGAATATCCTGAAACAGACTCTAAAATATACCATCACTTAATCTTTGATAAATGTGCAAAAATTATAAAGTGGAGCAAAGAAAACCTCTTCAACAAATGGTGCTGGGAAAACTGGGCAGCAACAGGTAAAAAATGAACTTAGATCTCCTTCTAAAACCATGCACAAAAGTCAGATCAAAATAGATTAAAGATCTCAATATCAGACATGAATCTATAAGGTACATTGAAGAAAACAGGAAAAATGTTCTACGACATCGAAACTGAAGGCATCTTCAAAGACGAAACACCACTGACAAAGCAAATGGAAGCAAAGACAAACAAATGGGATTATATAAAACTGAGAGTTTCTGCACCTCAAAAGAAACAGTGACTGAGTGTCGGGGGAACGGCACCGGGGTCCCCGACAGTGTCAGGACAGAGGTTCTCTTCTACCTCCGAGGATGCCGGGAGAACAGATGAAAACTCACGAGTCCGGTGCAGTTCCAAAAATGGCTTTTAATAGTACAAAAGCTCTTCCACAGCACTCCAATATAATGAGCAAACTCTAGCTCTGGTCCGAACTTAGACCATACAAAAGAGTCTAAGTCTCCCACCAAAGAGAGAGGATCTCACCCGAGCTGAGTCCTACCCAGAAGGAGCAAAAGGCCAACGAGCAAAAGGCCAAAAGCCAAAAGCCGAAAGCTAAGAGGCCCAAAAGGCAAAAGGTGAAGCTGCCTCAAGTCAGCCCCTTTATATACACCAAAGTAACCAATCGGGAGGGGCATGTCAACAAAGAACTCTAAACAGAATGTAGTGCCACACCTTATTGCAGGTATAAACAAAGGTTATGCCAAGGACTAAGGAGATTATCTCCTATGTAAAACACTGGAGAGAGGGCTGATATAAAGTAAAACATCTTAACTTCATGAGCTTCATGTAATCTAGATGGTACCCACAAGGTCCTTCTTATTATTATCTGCACCAGGGTGATTCTGAGTATCTTGTTCTCATGTACTGAAAGGGTCACTCTCGCCTGCTTAGAGCAAACTAGTATGATCCTTCCTATAGTCTTCCTATAGTCTCAGCGTAGCCAGGGTGGTAGTCTCCTGGTAAATTCTAACTGTCCCACGCTGGGTGCAGTGGGTATAAAGAGGAGCTGTGCCCAATCTAGAAAACATAGAAGTCTTAGTAGATGTATAAGTCAGAAGTTATTCAGTCAAAGGTGACTTCTGTAACTACCCACACCCTCTAGCAGAGAGGTTACATAGAAGAGAGGTCTCATTAGAATGAACCTTGGTTTAAAAAAGATTAAGCTGTGGGTGGGCAAAACAACAAAACTCCCAGAATAGCTAAATCTGTCCTCCAACAACTGAGATACAGAGCCAGCCCACAGAGTGGGAAAAAATATTCACCCAATACTCATCTGATAAGGGGTTAATATTCATGATATATCCGGCACATGTAAAACTTTACAAGAAGAAAACTGCCAACCCCATCAAAAAATGGGGAGAAAAAATGGGGAGAAGAAATGAACAGAAACTTCCAAAAAGAAGAAATTCAAATGGCCAAAAAGCGTATGAAAAAGTGCTCTTCACCACTAATTATCAATGAAATGCAAATAAAAACAACAATGAGGTATCATCTCACACCACAGAGACCGGCACACATTCAAAAGAGCAAGAACAACTGGTACTGGCGTGTATGCAAGGACAAAAGGACTCTCATTCACTGTTGGTGGGAGTGCCAACTGGTCCAGCCCTTTTGGAAAACAATATGGACATTCCTCCCAAAACTGGATATTGAGCTCCCATTTGACCCAGCAATACCACTCCTGGGAGTATACTGGAGACTCAAAAACACACAGCAGAAACACTATCTGCACTTCTATAATCATCGCAGCTCTAGTCATGATAGCCAGAGTCTGGAAACAACCTAAATGCCTGAGAACAGAAGACTGGCTAAAGAAGCTGTGGTATGTCTACAAAATGAAATTATATGCAGTTGTCAGAAAACATGAAGTAATTGAATTTACCTGCAAATGGATGGACATTGAGACTATCATGCTGAGTGAAATTAATCAGAAGGAAAAGGACAGTTATAGAATGACCACATTTATTAATGGGATGTAAATATATACACCAGTGTTCTAGTAATTGTGGGAAATGTTAATGCCAGGCTAGAACTGAACATTGAGTGTACACAAAGGGATTTACATGATAGTACTTAAGTGTCTGTAGGGCAAGCCACAGTGTGTAAGAGAAGAGAGAGGGAAAGAGAGAGAGAGAGAGAGAGAGAGAGAGAGAGAGAGAAGAAAAGGGAAAAAAGTGCCTGCTATAGTGCTATAGAGGCAGGCTGGGGGAGGTGGGAGGGAATTTGGGGCCATGATGGTGGGAATAGGGCACAGTGGAAGAGCAGATGCTGGAACAATGTACGAGTGAAACCCAATCATGAACATTTTTGTAATTGTGTATCGCATGGTGGTATAATAAAATATTAACAAAATAAAATCAGCACATTTAAATTTAATGGTTATACAATATTTAATTATTCAGATATTCTACCACATTTGTATGTTTGATTTTCTACCATTATAGTTATGTGGTAATGACTTAAGAAATATCTTCATTAAATAAAATTTTCTGTGCATTTAAATGATTTTTTTCAGTTTCCTTAAAAAACAATCCAAATTAGCATTATCTGACTGAAACCATATCATGAACAGCTGTGTAATGGTCCAGCTCTCAGTGATTCAATTAAAAAAAGTCCAAATTTTTGTGTTACTTTGGGAAGACAATAGCCCTTGACTATAAAAAAGAAGTAAAAGAAACCTGTTTTATAAAAGAACCCCTTAGTTCATTCAGGTTACCTCATTGCTGACACAGGAGATAAGCAGGAACCTTTGTGATCTCTTTCATTTCTATCATCTTAGGTATCTCGGTTTTGGTTTTAAGCTTATCTCCTCACTGTTCCAAATGGCTCGAGTCCAGTGCTATGTCATGCCTGAACTCCATCAGAAGTAGAGAGAAATTCTTCTGTCAGTTTTTCATCACCGCTAAGAATATTTCTTAGAATCCCCCAATGTCTCTTTCCTTCCATCTCATTATCTAGACTTGAGCCCATCTCTGGTATTATAATGATTGGCTTAGACCCTTGTAATTTATACCCAGTGATTGATGAAGGGTCTATTTAAATTAGTACCAGAGCGTTTGATGGCCAGAAGTGGGAATAGCAGCTGGGTCTCCAATAAAAAGAGCCTGTTATAAATGTTTTATGACATTCTTGAGATCTTTATTTTGAAACAACTTTTAGTCAACTAGAGAGAATGTTTCCAAGGAAATTTTTAGAGAAAAGGAAATAAGTGTGTGTGTGTGTGTGTGTGTATGTGTGCATGCTTTTTAGGGGCATGCTGGGGTCACTCCTGGCTCTCTCCTCTGTGTGACTCTTTTTACCATGTGTGGAAAAAGATGAAACGCTTTTACCACACAGGTAAGACTTGCAGACAGGTCTCTGTCATGCAAAGCACACAGCAAGTTCTTTAGCATCTTCCTGAAGTCAGAGGTGATTTTTATTAACATCTTCATGGTTGACACCTGAGAAGCTGTGCAGCTAAATATGGATTTTGTAGGCCAAGGTTTTTTTGCCTTGAAATTATGTGGGTATTGCTTTATCTACCACTGAGAATTAATAAAGAAAATTAAAATATGTGGTCAATCAAATCCTGAGACCATTTTTGTTTATTTTTAAGTTGCCATAAGATTTTTCATTGGCCCATTGTTGGATGACAGATTTAACTAATCTGGGAGCTTTGGTGTTTTGCCCACTCACAGCTTAATCTTTTAAACCAAGGTTCATTCTAATGAGACTTCTCTTCTATGTAAACTCTGCTAGAGGGGTGTGGTAGTTACAGAAGTCACCTTGACTGAATAACTTCTGACTTATACATCTACTAAGACTTCTATGTTTTCTAGATTGGGCACAGCTCCTCTTTATACCCACTGCACCCAGCGTGGGACAGTTAGAATTTACCAGGAAGACTACCACCTTGGCTACGCTTGAGACTACAGGAAGGCTATAGGAAGGATCATACTAGTTTGCTCCCAAGCAGGCGAATGTGACCCTTTCAGTATAAGGAGAACAAGATACTCAGAATCACCCTGGTGCAGATAATAATAAGAAGGACCTTATGGGTACCATCTAGATTACATGAAGCTCATGAAATGAAGATGTATTACTTTATATCAGCTCTCTCTCTCTCTCTCTCTCTCTCTCTCTCTCTCTCTCTCCAGTGTTTTACATAAGAGATAATCTCGGGATTAGTCCTTGGTGTAATCTTTGTTTATACCTGCAATAGGGTGTGGCACTGCCCTTCTACACTCTGTTTAGAGTTCTTTGTTGACATGACCCTCCCTGGATTACTTTGGTGTATATAAGGGGATTGACTTGAGGCCCCTTGGCCTTTATGCTTTTGGCTTTTGGCTGCTCAGCCTTTTTGCTCCTTCTTTTGGGTAGGACTCCTTATAGGTGAGATCCTCTCTCTCTTTGGTGGGAGACGCAGGCTCTTTTGTATGGTCTAAGTTCTGACCAGAGCTAGAGTTCTTTCATTATATTGGATTGCGGTGGTAGAGCTTTTCTACTATTAAAAGCCTTTTTTGGAACTGCGTTGGACTCCGTGAGTTTTCATCCATTCCCCGGTGTCCTCGGGAGGTAGAAGAGAACTTTTGTCCTGACACTGTCGGGGACCCCAGCGGCATCCCTGACAGCACATATTTTTTTTCCTATTTTATTTTATTATTTCCCCACCAAAAGCACATATTTAAAAAAATTTGAGCTGTCTCTAGAACTTTTGTGATTCTTTGTAAATACACTATAATTTTTGTCTATGTATTCCCTCCCTCCTTCCCCTCCCTCTTTCCTTCCTTCCTTCCTTCCTTCCTTCTTCTTCCTTCCTTTCCTTCCTTCCTTCCTTCCTTCCTTCCTT
>JAJIBD010009642.1:0-44667 GCA_021461705.1 Cryptotis parvus
GCCAGTGTAGCCCAATGGTACCTGCTTGCTCCAGGAATATGAAGAGTCTCAAACTGCTCATTCAGGGTCTTGACGAAGAAGTCTGACCATCTTGTAGGTGGGCGCCACCTGACCTTTTGACGCCCTGGGATCCAGTGGGTAACTGGCTCTAGTCCAGTGGTCGTCTCAAGTCACATTACATGTCCATCCCATCTGATTTTTTGACACCTTGGCAAACGAGACAGCATCCCTGACTCACGATCATTGACAGAGGTCAGAACTCTGGATTCCTTCTTTCACTTGAGCGAGGCGCGATATTCCAAGCGTAGCTCCTTCAATTCCTCTTTTGGGAGACCTGAATAGTGTTTTCATCCTACTTCCTAGGGCCCAGGTCTCTGAGGCGTATGTTGATGCAGGGAGAACAGTAGAGTCGAAGAGATGTGCCTGGAGCTAGAAGTTCTTTTGTCCTTTTAGCTATTTCTTGAACAGCTATTTCTTGATGCTCTTGAAGGCATTCCATGCCACTCTCTCTTCCTCCTGCGCAGTTCAGGTTTTAGGTCGTTCATCATGTTGAGTTCTCGACCTAGGTACATGTAACTGCTGCATTCAGAGATGTTTGTTTTGTTGAGAGTGAATGGAGCATCTGGAACTAGTTCATTTTTCATGAACATAGTTTTGTTGAGATTCAGCTGTAGACCTATCTTTCCACATTCTCGGTTGAAGTCGGCCAGCATTTGTGCTGCTTGGCTAATGTTTGGTGTTATTAGAACGATGTCATCAGTGAAGCAGAGGTGGTGTAGTGTTGGATGACAAGTTTAGCTAACTTAGGAGCTTTGTTCACAGCTTAATCTATTCACATGTTCTTAAGCCAAGGTTCCTTCTAATGAGATCTCTCTTCTATGTAAACACTGATAGAGGGTGTAGCCGTTACAGAAGTCACCTTGACTCTGAATAATTTCTGACTTATTATACATCTACTAAGACTTCTATGTTATCTAGATTGGGCACAGCTCCTCTTTATACCCACTGCACCCAGCGTGGGACAGTTAGAATTTACCAGGAGACTGCCACCCTGGCTACGTTGTAACTATCTTTTTTAAGATTATAGGAAGGATCATACTAGTTTACCCTCACGCAGGCGAGTGTGACCCTTTCAGTATACAGAGAACAAGATACTCGGAATCACCCTGGTGCAGATAATAAATAAAAAGGACCTTGTGGGTACCATCTAGATTACATGAAGCCCATGAAATTAAGATGTATTACTTTATACCAGCCTCTCTTTCTCTCTCCAGTGTTTTACATAAGAGATAATCTCAGAAGACGGGATTAGTCCTTGGCATACTCCTTTGTTTATACCTATAATAGGGTAAGTTTGCGGGCTATGACGCTAATGGTAAAGAATCTGCTGTCAGTACTCATTAATATACTGGCTCAGCAATTCACACGCTACCTGTCTGAATGCAAGTTTCCCCCCCCAATGGAAAACCAGGAGGACAGTTCTACTGTTCAGGAAGGGACACGCCACATCATCGGCAAATATCGTCCGATCTGCCTGTTGTCCATCATCTGCAAGCTGTTCACTCGAGTCATCCTGTGGGGTGGAGAGACTCTGCTTGGAAATATTTTCTGAGGGGTTTCTGTCTCCTGCAGGTCTCCGTGGCTCTTGGCCTCCTGCTCCCTGCACTGAGTGTCCATCCTTCTCCACTCTTCTACTATTAGGAAGCTATTTAAGGTTCTTTGTTGACAGAATCCTCCCTGTCAACAGTTAGGATTACTTTTTGGTATATAAAGGGGACTGACTTGAGGCACTCGCCCCTTCTTCTTTGAGTAGGACTCCTCTCTGATAGGATCCTCTTGGATGGAAGACTTGGGCTCTCTTTATATGGTCTAAGTTCTGACCAGAGCTAGAGTTCTTTCCTTATACTGGATTGCTTTAGTATTATTAAAAGCCTTTTTTGGAACTGCGCTGGACTTGTGAGTTTTCATCTGTTCCCCAGCATCCTCCGGAGGTAAAAGAGAACTTCTGTCCTGATACTATTGGAGACCCCAGCGGCTCCCCCGACAGTGTAGTTGCCGATCCGTCTATTTCACTCCCATTCCTTCCCATTCTAATTGTTACATGGCATTCTTGAGGGAGGCGCTGAAGAGTGTTGGTGAAATGGGATCACCCTGACGAACCCCCTCTTTTGACATCAATGATCACTTCTTTGTAGAATGGTGAGATCCTGGTGGTGAATCCGTAATACAGCTCACGAAGGATCTTGATGTATTGAGTTTGAACACCCTGTTTGGCTAGGGACTTCGATGATGGCTTCAGTCTCAACAGAATCAAAGGCTTTCTGTAAATCAATGGACGTTAGACAGAGTGGTATCTTGAATGCGCTACAAACCTCAATGAGCTTGGTTACATATGTGGATATGGTTGGTTGTGCTCAATCCTTTTCAGAAGCCAGCTTGCTCACATGGTTGTCCTTCATCTAATGTTCTGCCAATCCTGTTCAGGATGACTCCAGTGAACAGCTTGTAGATGACGGACAACAGGCAGATCGGGCGATAGTTGCCGATGATGTCATCTATGTGTCCCTTCTTGAACAGTAGAACTGTCCTGCTGGTTTTCCATTTCCATTAGGAGGGCACCTTGCATTCAGACAGGTAGTGTGTGAAGAGCCGAGCCAGTGTATTAATGAGTACTGATGGCAGATTCTTCACTATTAGCATCATAGCCCACAAACTTAAATTTTAAAGAAAAACATAGCTTAAGGAGAAACACAACTCAAGTTGCACAGACAGGTTATTTTGATATGTCTTGGGATATTTTAAATGTTAGTATGCCCTGCCTGCATCCGAGCGGTTCCCATAGATACCACAGATAGTGGCAGTAAGACTGCTGTTTTTTTTCCCAGATGTCTTTCCCAAGGCCAAAGGGGGGGGTAATGCCAAGCCCTTGGTAACTTTTCACAGCAACATAAAAGCCCTTTGGCTCACTAAACCTGCCTGCTGTTTTGCTTTCCTAGCAGTGTGTGGCTCCAGGGGCAGCGGGGACACTCTCAGGGCAGGGAGCAGGGAGGCCCAAGAGCCACGAGACCTGCAGGAGACAGAGACCCTCAGAAAATATTTCCAAGCAGCATCTCTCCACCCCACACATTTAGAGCCAAGATGTGGCGTTTCCACAGCACCTCGGGCTGCATCAGCCTCTTCCCTGCTCTCCACTCAGCTTTCAGCTTTGGGGGAGGCGGTGGAAGGCGGTTCTTCCTCCCCTGCAGTTGCACAGTGAGACGAGGAGAGATGATGGGAGGGCCATAGAGGGGCTCTCAGAGGGACACGCTGGCCCTGAGGGGCATCCGGAGAGAAACAAGAGCTCCAAAGTGATCTGAGGTGCTGCTAATGTCCTTAACTTATTAGACTCCTTAAACCTCTGAGCAGGTCTGGAATCTTTTATGAGGAAAACAGATGTCTTTGACTCAGCAATAAAAACTGAAGAATGCACACGCATCTCTGGGTGAGCCCAGGCGTCCTGTCCACTGCCTGCAGCCACAGAACTTCGCCTGGTTCTTTCACTGCACTGGCCTGCACTGTCCCTCTGTGCACCCTGCAAATACCTCTCTCTCTCTCTCTCCCTCTCTCTCTCTCTCTCTCTCTCTTAATCTCTCTCAATCTTTCTCTTAATCTCTCTCTCTGTCTCTCTTTCCCCACCCCACAAAGATGTACCTCTCTGTGCCATGTCCACCCGCCCTGCCGTCCTCTCCTCCTCCTCCCATCTATGGCCAAGCAGGGCCACGTGCCAGCCCACTTCCAGAGCTGTGTAAGCCCCACTAGGCTTGAGGGCTTCTAGGAGCTGATCCTGCCATTGAAGCACTGACGAACCCACGGTGAGTCAGCAACCCAGCCTGGCCTGAAGCCCGAGCCTCTTGTCTGGGCTACTCTCAGTAGGGCATTCCCCACGCCCGCCCTCCTCCTCCCCAAGCACCGGGTACCACTGCGGCTCTCCCTCTCCTCTGTGGCCCTGGACTGTCCTATAAGCAGAGAAGCCTACAGCATGGGGGGTGACACTGGCGTGCTGGGAGACGGGTATGTGGGACGGCTGTGCCTCTTCTCCTTGCCTGTGACCCTTGGTTCTAGAAGGCAAAGCAGAGCAGCTGCCAGGACTCACCCACAGGCCTCGGTGCCTACACTCCATGTGACTCACAGCTACTGTAAGTGCTGAGTCACCGCTAAGAACCGTAGGGACAATAAAGCCCTATTTTTAAAGGGTTCCCTTGCGTACCCAGGCTCTTAGAAGAAGCTTGATAATTATAGCCAGAAATAAGCATCATTTCAGGGTCTCCCGTGCTCTAGAGGGCAGTGCCTCGGCGTGAACACCACATGTACAGTCTGAGCTTCACAGGAGTTGGGACTGGGTGGGGGAAGGGCTGAGTTTCGGGGCTGGATTTCCCGTCACCTTAGGGTGTCTGTTGCAGACTCTTCCTTTTGCTTCTCGAGGGGGCAGGTTCAGGAGCAGCCCTGAACACCAACTTTGAAGAACATAAATTACAGTTTAGTTCCAACTCTCCTCTGAGTCACTGAGTGCCATTCCCATTCATGAGAGAGAGAAAGAGAGAGAGAGAGAAAGAGAGAGAGAGAGCCTGTAAGATGAACGGATCAGATTTCCCAACATCCTGACAATACTATAATTTTTAGGCCTCCATGAACAAGCAGCTCCCAAAGCCTGACTCTTCTGGGGTGAGAACTCGGCACTTTAATACCTTCTAGTCATCCCATGAGCCTTGAACAGCTCGGATCGCAGTCCTCAGAGCCACTCATGGTCCTTAGAGAACAGCTTTTCCAACTCCCCAGTGAAGAGTAAACCAGGACTGAGAGAGGAGCAGGACAAGGTTGAGACACAGAGCTGAGGACCAGATTCCCCCACTGCGGTGAGCCCTGTGGAGGAGGAAGATGGTCGAGACTCAGCCTCTGTCCTCAAAGTCTCGGCTATGCAGGGAAAGCAGAGGCAGCAAGGCTCGGCTATGTGGGAAAAGCAGAGGCAGCAAGGACAAGAAGGTAATTAGAGGGCCCGGAGGAGTCGCACAGCAGGTAGAACATTTTAGAGCATTTGCCTTGCATGCGGCTGACCCAGATTTGATCCTTGGCATCCAATATGCCCCCGCCCCACACAAACACACTGCCAGGAGTAATTCCTGAGTGCAGAGCTAGGAGTAACCCCTGAGCATTGCCGGGTGTGACCCAAAAAAGCAAAAGGAAAAAAAAAATGTAATTAAATCCATACATAAAGGGAAAGGGGAAAGTGTCCTTGGGAAAGCAAGATGCAAGATCATTCCTGCTCTTGGAGTTATGAAAGGGATTGTGGAGAGAGAATTAGAGCAGGCCACCTAGAAACAGGCTGGAGTTGGACGCTTAGAGAGGGGGAAAGTGAACACAGTCGAGAGTCGGTGCCTGCACAAAGCAGGCAGCTAATGGGAGTACTGGAATGCCTGAGTGAGGAATCTGAGCTTTATCATCGTCACTATCATCTAAAAGCACCCAGTGGCCGCGTGCCAGGCATTTTACAGAGCACTGTTAATCGCGTAATGCAATGTCTGCACTTTCTAAGAGCGGGATTTTCAGGACAAGAACGAAAGTACAAAAGACCATCGAAGGCATATATTAAACACATCCATAAATCCAGAAATTATTTAACCCACCAGCATTTGAGTGTCAGCGAAAGAATAAATGCATTTAAGGGGCAAGTAAGGAAGGAAGCAGCTGGGACCTTGTTCTTGGAAGGCCCCCTCTCTCCTTAGGCCTCTGGTGCCCCCTAGACTCAGAAGACCCAAGAAGGCTGAGGCATCAGGCTTAGTGTGAGCCACTTGGATAGTGGGACTTCGTCCCAGATGGCTGACTGCTGAGTCTTCCCTTGAGCCTCCCACTTACTCTCCATCAGTTCGGTTCTCTATGTCCATCCTGCACCTCGGAGCGTACAGGACACACAGCAGGATGCCAGGAGGTGGACCTGAAGCAGGGTGCCAGGAAGCGGACCTGGAGTACAGAGGCATGTTATTCACTATCCAGATGAAGGGGTGCTAGCGGACATCTGACCTCCTCTCATCAACCCCCTGGGGGTCTGTGTCCGCTGATGCCCTTGTCCCAACCCCCACACACACCTTTCGGACCTGGGCTCCAGTGGGGATGCACCCAAACAGCTTCCCGAGTCTGAATTTCGCAAACTGCGGAGTCACGATCTTGTAAGGGCATGTAACTGAATGGGGAAAAGGGGGCAGCTCTCAAATATTTTTGTTTTAAAGTAATTTCTTGTGGTCATGTAGCTGTAAGTAAATACATGACCTACCTTCCTATTTGATTTATCGCTTAAAACATTTCTTGGGCTGGGCCGGAGCGATAGCCCAGCGGTAGGGTGTTTGCCTTGCATGCGGCCGGCCTGTGCCGCCCGGGTTCGATCCCGGTATCCCATATGGTCCCCCGAGCACCGCCAGGAGTGATTCCTGAGTGCAGAGCCAGGAGTATCCCCTGAGCACCGCCGGGTGTGACCCAAAAAAAAAAAAAAAAAAACATTTCTTGGGCTAAAGGAGCTGTGGGCTATAGCTGACGCTTCCCGGAGTTTCCCGTTGCACCTCCTTCCACTGCCTGGAAACTGAGAAGCCCAGTCCGATGCCTTGTGTTGGGTGCCTGCTCCCCACTTCCCTGCCCCCCCTTCAACCCTCTGTCCTCCAGCTCTGCACACTGGCCCGGGTCATTTCACACTCCATTAGGCAGGAGAACTAGAAAGAACCTAGAAAAAAAAGTCTGCTCAAATGTATCAACAACACGAACAAAGAGTCCACATGCGTGCTGTGAGCACCTCTGGGACAGGACTTCCCCCTCAACCTACTCCGCAGGCCTCTGGCTGTCAGGGTGCAGAAACACATGCAGCACTCAACACTTCAACACCTGTGAGAGCTAAATGTTTCTCAGCGCTCCCAGCAGGCAAGAAATCAAAATCACTTCACCCCTGCACCCCACAGCCTCTCCAGCTGAGCACTTTAAAATGATTTTGATTAGGTAAGATAGAGAAGGGACCAGTGTGCTAATAATTGTTGGAGATGGTAATACCAACCTAAAACTGAGCATTGAATGTAGGCAAGAGATATACATGATAACCCCCTAAATGTATGTATGCAAGCCACAATGTGTAAGAGAAAGGAGAGAGAGAGAGAGAGAGAGAGAGAGAGAGAGAGAAGAGGCAAAGAGCCTACCCATAGAGACAGGCTGGGGGAGTGGGGAGAATGGGGGGACATTGGTGGTGGGAAATGTGCACTGGTGGAGGGATGGGTGCTGCAACACTGTATGACTGAAACCTAGTCATGAACAGTTTTGTAATTGTATATCTCATGGTAGTATAATAAAATAAATCAATAAATAAACATGTTACCTCACTTGACTCTTTTTACCAAGATAAAGACCTAGATGCCCTTACCTCAGAGCTGTGAGGATATAAAGAAAATCTAGAGTGTTCTAGAAAGTGTGCCAATTACCCTACACCAGCTGCCTGTCCATCCTCTAGACTTCTAGAGCCAGGCTTCTTCAGTTTTTCCCACTCACAACCCCTTTATCCTGGGAAATGTTTACATATAGGTATATAAAATAGTATATAGGCATATAAGTAATATATATATATATGTATATATATAGGTATATAAAATAGATACACAAAACAAACTCTGATCATAGGAAGTTATTTTCCAGTAATATTTTAACAAGTCTCATGACCCCATATGCGGTCATGACCTAGTTTAAGAAGTTAAAGACCAGTGCTACCATCTGAGAGAATGCTGGCAGGTGGGCGTGATGAAATGTCCTCTGTTTGTTTTAGTCTGCGGCCGATAGGCCATGTGGATTATTAACATGTGTCTAGTACAACTGGGAAATGTAATCATTCATTTAAACTTGACTAATGTAACCTAAACAGCCACATATAACCAGGAGCTAGAATGCTGAATAGGGCAAATCTACCCCAACCCCTCAGTCTTGTGTGAGGAAACCAACAGAGGAAGTCTCTCAGCAAAATTATTTTCCTTAAAATGTGAACTGTTTTAAAAGCATTCCTTTTTTTGTATGTATCTTATTTTATGTAATTGAGGTCAGGTGTGCTGAGCAGAATCCCTGACACAGTAAGAATTTAAAATCTGAGTGACGAGAGAGACCTTTTGAGGAAAGTTTTGCTAAGCTTTCACTTTAATTTTCAAGTGAGGGTCCATTGGATTATTTTTTCTTGTAACTCAAGTGCTGAGTAATATTTATTCGGATGAAGCCCAATTGCCCAGATGAAGCGCTTCTGACGGGCAAGGTGCTTGTATCTATTGTGTAACAACATGCCCCCAAACTCGGCAGCTTAAATCAATAACCATTTGTAATTCACAAAATGAGCATCAGGAACAAGGTGCAGCTTAGTGAGGGGGTTCTGGCCACCACCTCTAAGATGCCTCTCACAGCTGTTGGCAGCAAGCTAGGCTCCCTGCTCGACACAATATGGGGATAGCCTTTCCCAGGAACGGCGGGGGTCCCAGAAAGAGAGTGAAGAACAGGAGCCTTCATACCCTCTTGTGACTTCGCCATGGGGTGGACTTCATGTCTTCATGTCCGCTGTGTCCCGGTGGCCAGATAGGTCAGTCCTGATAGCACACACAGGGTGAGGACATGTCAAGAGCCGGAGAGTTCTGAGACCATCAGGGATCAGCTCTCCCCCCACTTACCAAACACCATCTCCTTTCAGCCTCGGAAAGCGGCCACGTAAAGCGGCCACGTGGAAGTAATCGTCTCCTTTTACACGAGAGGTGCTTCAGAAGCAGAGAAACCAGTGACTTCACATTCTCTCAGGTGACAATTAGCAGCACACTGGCTCTGTTTCCCTGGTCTCTCCCACAAAGGTTGCTAAGCCTCCGGGCTGAGGGGCTGAGGGGCTGAGGGGCAGGGCACTCTCTCTCCATCCGGCACAATCTCTCTGTCTCTCTCTGTCTCTGTCTCTCTGTGTCTCTGTCTCTGTCTCTCTTTCTTTCTCTCTCTCTCTCTCTCTCTCTCTCTCTCTCTCGCTCTCTCCCCGCACCCCCCCTCTCTCCAGTCAATAGGCTGCATGTTCCAGGCTCTTGACTCAAGGCATTGGAAACCCCCAGGTCTATATCAGAGAATGTCACATTCATTTTTCTCATTGTTAAAAAGAAATTTGGAGCCAGGACTAGAAAGACATTTCTTTAACCCAATCATATTTGATTTATATAACAATAGCAAACATAAATCTCAGCAGTAAAATTGGAGGCACAAATTTCATTAAAATCAGAACAAAAATCTCTGCAAATACTACTAATCTTTAATCATGGAGGAGGCTGATGTACGACTATACAGAAACAAGAAGTAGGATTTTTTTCAGGAGAGAAAAATTATCCTTCAAAAAACCCAGATAACCAATTGCAAACACCTACCAGTATGACTGATTTTTCAGCAAAGACCTAGAATAAAATCTACACCTCAGAGCAGTAGCTTTCTCGTGAATCAGCAACATCCCCAGCCAGAGAGAGAAGCTCCGAATCCCGCGCTCCGTCCTCCAGCCTCGAGCCAGGGCCAGAGCTCACCTGATGACTGAGCATCAGTGAACCTTTCTGGCCCACGTCATGGCAGAAAGAACATGGGAAGGAGTGGGAGGCTGGACGCTGCGAGGAAAGCCTTAGGTTGGAAATTTCCCCAGGGGGACACTCGGACTGCAGGGTAGGGTGGGAATGCTCCTAACTCTTTGACTTTTCCTTTTCAAGGGAAAACAAAAGCTAGAGAAAGGAGGGCGGCAGGGGCGTCTGACCATAAAAGCAGCCCAGCTGAGAGCAAATCCCTGGTTTTAAATCCAGAAAATCCAGTTTCCAGATGGATCTGGCGCTGTTCACTGGAATAAGCTTTTGCCCTGCCACGGGGCTGTTCGCGTGTGCGCTGTGGGAAAACAAGTCACGAGTGGGAGAGAGCCTGCACCCTAAAGCTCCGTGCAAAGACACTGCTGGGATTGATTGGGGGAAAAGGAACCGGGGACCCATGTGTACCACTACTCACCACTCAAAGGGGCACCCACACAGGCCTCATGCCTTGGTGAAATGACCACCCAGAGCTGCTTCAAACGCTCAAGGTTTCCTGTGGGCAGCAAGCTTGGGTAGGCAAAGGAGAGCAACTGCCTTGCCAGCTTCCCTGGGCTCAGGATTCTAATTTTTTTTTTGGCTGTTTTTGGGGGTCACACCCGGCAATTGGCTCAGGGGCTTCTCCCTGGCTCTGCACTCAGGAATTACTCCTGGCGGTGCTCGGGGGACCATATGGGATGCCAGGGATCGAACCCGGGCCGGCACAGGCCGGCTGGCGCGCAAGGCAAACGCCCTACCCGCTGGGCTACCGCCCGGCCCCCTGGCTCAGGATTCTAATCCTGAGTGTGGTTTTGCTTTCCCGGTGGGTTCGTTGCTAATGCAACTTTTACATAGAGGTCCAGGTTAAAGGGCCAGCATCTTTATTTATTGGCTAATCGTAGCTTCCAAAAGGAAACCAACCGGCAGCACATCTCCTGGAGCCCCAGGTCATGCCTCCAGCCCCTGTTGGGTTGCAGATTGTGGGTCCTGCTAACAAAAGACCTGGTCCCTCTCCCCACCTCAAAACCCCGCCCACCCCTCTTTCCACTCCCATGGCCCCACACTCAGCGGGGTCCTAGGACAAAGCTGAGCTCAGGCTTATCTCTGAGCTTAATGGGCAGGTGCTGAGTTCTTTGAATTGCTCTCAAACCACAGCAAGACGGGAACAGCAGCAGGAGAAGCAGTAGAGGAGTCCGGTGTGGGCACAGCCTGAAAGCCTGACCCTTTTCGAGGTGCTCCCACGGGGAGCAAAACACGCAGGAAAAAGTGTTGAGAGCTAAATTCTGCTGTGCAGGGAGGGAGTCCGAGCTCAGCTGATGAAGAACAGAGACAAAAACAAATCACATCCTCTTGAAGTGGCCTAGCTGAGTCCTTGAGAAGGGCCTAACTGAATCCCCATTTCTGACACACTGTCCCCACTAACACAGTCGGCTGTTCCCCGAAACTCAGGCCTCAGGGCCGCCCCATTCTGCAGCGCAGTTTCTAGAACTAGCTTGACTTCCCTTTCCTAGAGTAGGCGCGCAAGGTACTCAAAGTGTCCGGTGGATGCTGGGATTCCTAGAATTGGCCCCATGATGCCTTCCCCAGGATGGACTGGAGGTATTTTATACACATCTCAGTATCTGCACCTGATTGGCTCTACGTGTTTATGCAACTCGCTCCCTTCCCACACTTGGTTACAAGACTCCCCACCGCCCAGAACTAACTCTTCTAGAAACCTGCCAAGGCAGCTCAGAGGTAGACAAGGGAAAGAGCAGAAGAGACCTGCCTCTCTGGAGGCTGCCACTGGGTGAGCCCCCAAAACTGCCTTTTTTTTTCCCTTTCAATAAACTTATTTAGCTCTTTGTTCTGTTGGTAAATTCCTTCTGCTCTCCCAGACTTAGACCCAGCAGGGGCTCCTCTTCCCTTCATCTTTGAACTCTATGCTTGAATTTTATTGAGGAAAGTGATGATGGCTTCTTGGATTTGGTAGCCAAGGCCATGCTGTTGGTGACATTCCCAGAGTCTGCTCTGAGCTTCTCCAAGTGACCAATGTATGTCTTTGAACCTTATGCAAAGGCATAAAGGAAATACCAGGATTCTAAATTTTGATGATGAAAACACAGCAGTAATATATTTCCAAATACTGGGGAGGGAGAGAGGGGGGAAGAGAGAATGAGAGAGCTCCTCGGGGCAGTGGCAAGGGAGGCTCCTGACGAGACGGCACGTTCAGGGTGGTATGGCCATAGAGAGAAGGGGATTCTAAGAGGAAAAGAGCACCCGGGCAGAGAAGGGGAAGCCTCCATGTCCTCAGAGAATGGAAGGGAAGAGGCCAGAGCTGAGGAACCCAGGACAGACTGGGGTGAGAGAGATGCTAGGATCGGGGCTGCAGGACAGCTCTTTGCATGGTCAACATTTGGGGCGATTCCCATTTTCCTGACCGCCTGCTTTGGGGGCTTCCGGGAACTACCAATGCTGACACAGCCTGTTTCCCCTTGCCATTAGCTGAGAGTGGCTTCATTTAACTGTCCCCATTCTACTTTCTAGGCATTCCTGTGGGTCCTGGGGCTCTCTTTGAAACTGAGGGCATTAAGTGTTTCCCAAGCCCAAATCTCAGGACAAATGGATTCAATTATGCTACTCCTAAGGCCGTCTCATAGCAGACTAGGCAATAAGGACAGAGGAGTAAAAAAAAAAAAAAAAAAAAAAAACCTTCCAAAGGAGGTACCAGGTCATAGGCCTAATTGGGAAAACCATGTGTTAGACTTGACATATGAAAAGGTCCTCAATTAACAGGACATCTGTGGGTCTCTTCCTCTTTTTGCTTTTATTTCTTTTTAAATTAAATATTTTTCTGGGGGCCGGAGTGATAGCCCAGCGGTAGGGCATTTGCCTTGCACGCGGCCGCTTCTGCCGGCCTGGGTTCGATCCCCGGCATCCCATACGGTCCCCGAGCACCGCCAGGAGTAATTCCTGAGTGCAGAGCCAGAAGTAGCCCCTGAGCATTGCCGGGTGTGATCCAAAAAAGCAAAAAAAATAAATAAAATAAAAAAATAAAACAAAAGTTTTTTAATAAATAAATAAATAAATATTTTTCTGGTTATGTTTGTTTGTTTTGGGTCCACACCTGGCAGTGTTCTGGGCTTCGTCCTGGCTCTGTGCTCAGGGATCACTCCTATTGGGGCTCAGGGAACTATACAGGATGCCGAGGATCAAACCTGGGTCAGCCATATGCAAAGCAAATGCCCTATGCACTATACTATCTATCGCTCAGACCCCTCTATTTTGCTTTTTAAATGAACTTTTCTATCCTTCTGAGTCTGAGTATCTATGGCTCAGTATCTTCATTCCTGAAAATATCAAAGAACCTCGGAACCTTTGACCCACACTGAGAAAAGTCGTCACCACTCTGGAAACAAAACAGGCTAAGGTTTCTGAGGTGAAGCATTTTCTGCTTGACTTTGCCCTGTGGTGCCGGGAAATTCTGCAGGGGCTGACTTCAAACATTAAGGCCTCGGGTCTTCAGGTCAGTCAATGCCCCAACAGTGGAGAAAGCCCGGTGTCTGTGTGGACGTGCGTGTGTCTGTGGGGAGGAATTCACTGAGGTAACGGCCTGAGCAAAGCCGTGGGCCACAGGCCTCCCGCAGGTTCCCGACGACGCACACCTGAGCCTTACCCTCCTGACATCTTTCTGAGGCCTCGTTCTCACTGTTTCTCTCCCCTTCCTCATCTCTCGCTCTGTGCCATGCTTCTCCCAGGTTCTCTACCTCTCAGTCTCTGCCTCTCAAATCTCATTGCTGTTACCTCACACCATGTTTGTCTCAGCTTCTCTCTCAGCCTTTCCCTTGATGAGCTTTCCCTGTCTGCCTCCCTCCTCCTGCCATACAGGGGCCCAGATGAAAGAAAGGTCCCATAGAATTGAGACCCTCCAGAATGCAGCCTGGTGAAGTGAGTGAGTGGGGCAAGGCCTCTGGCAGTTTTGCTGGGAAACGCCCTGGAACACACATGCCTGGCGTTGGGGAGTGACAGCGGGGAGCAGTGGGTGTGGGGAGCCGGGTCTCCAGGACAGAGAAGCTCATTCCTCTCACTGCCCCTGCCCCTCAGAGAAGCAGGAGAGGAGAGTGGTTAGAGCAGGCTCACCCCGGAAGCCTCTGTCTCCTTCCCAGGCCTCAACGTCTTCTGCCTTTTCTCTTCTAAGAGGTGGAAGATGCCTTTAGCACCGGTGTAGACCTCACCAGTGAGAAGAATAGGAGCAGGGCTGAGAGACGGAGGACGAATTCCTGAGGAAGCAGGAGGCGGCACACCTCAGGGCCCACAGCACGAAGGCCTTTGAGGGGAGTCCCTCAGGCCCCGGGGACTGGGACCTGTGAAAACTGGCCATTTTTCACGTATCTTAGCCAGTCCCCCGAGAATCCTGATCACTGTTCCATCTTGCAGAGGGAGGAGCGAGCTCGGGAAGGTAGACACTTGGCCTGGAGTTGTAGAATCGCGGGTTGAGGAGCTCAGTCCGCAACAAGGACTCCCAGGCTCGAAGTCACTTGCGTGTTCCCTTGACAGCCAAAGAAATGGTTTTGCTCCTGGGGAGGTGGTTCTTTTCTTACCTCATTGTCCTTTCTCTGGCTGGATCTGAATGAACTTAGAAACATCTGGATGCAATTAATCAAACTCAGCTGACCTCCCTTGTCTGCTTGCGGGCAGCAGGTGGCCCCTGAATTGAAAGCAAGGCTCTTCCAATTGGCTTTGAGGCTAAGGCCCACAATGCTTTTTGCAGAGCCTCACAGGACATTCCCTCACATCTTCATCATACCCCAGGGTCAACACCAACAAACAGGTAGTAACGGCTCAAGAAAGGTGAATGTGAAATGTCGAGACACTGCGGAAGGTAAGGTGCTTGTTTTAGCTTTTTTTTTTTTAATTTTTTGGGTCACACCTGGCAATGCTCAGGGGTTTCTCCTGGCTCTTACTCAGGAATTACTCCTGGCAGTGCTAGGGGGACCATATGGGATGCGCGGGATCGAACCCGGGCTGGCACAGGCCGGCCGCGTGCGAGGCAAATGCCCTACCCGCTGGGCTATCGCCTCCGGCCCCCAAGGCACTTGTTTTAGAAGCAAGAACACTCCCTTTTAATCCCTGACACTGCTCTCTGGAGCACCATCAGGGGTCAGTCCTGAGCAGACAGTCAGATGTAGCCCCTAGGGCATGACTCCCAACTTCCTGTCTCCCTCCAAAAAAAAAAAAAAAGTGTAGGGAAGAAAATGTTTATTATAGACAAAATTCCATTATTTTTCATTTCATTGAGTTGGGATAAAATTGACCATTTTTTTAAATTGCCATGGCAGGATCTCTTTTGTACCTGACTGGAACTCAAGCCTCCCCAATGTAGCTGGGCAGTGGTCAGCAAGGGCGGATGACTGCAGGTGCCATAGAGCACTCTGGGCTGAGAGAACCTCGGAAACTAGAGACTTGAATGAAGATGGAAAGCGTTTGCCTCTCTCTGGAGACTCTGGCTGCCCTCTTGAGTGGATCAGTGTAACATTCGCTCTCACCTCTTCAAATGACAGACTAGCAAAGGGAAGCTTCAAAGGACGCTACACTGGCCTCTCCCAACGATATTTAACCTAACACCTGGGCTCTGGGACTAAATCTTTCCTGCCAGTGACTTTATGGGGACCAGATAGATGTATATATTTGGTGCCAGGCTGAGGATATAGCTTCAGACAAAGGAGTTTATGAAATTTCAAAGAATTCATTACTCTGATCAGACAAATTACCCAGAGAGTACTCGCCTAACACGAATTTGGGTCCCTCAGCCAGTTTGGCAGTCCTTATTCATCACGTAAAAATCAATTCTGTTCCTCGAATGCTTCCCTGGCTTCCAACTGTGCCATTGCTGTGCGCGACCCTGAGGATTTGGAGAAAAGCCCTGTCCTCTAGTGAAAATGGAGAGGGGAGATCTTAAAGGCACTCAAGAAGGAAGGGCTGTTCAACCCTTCCTTCTTAGATAAATGTCTTTTGAGGGTCTACTATGTGTTAGGCATTCAGAACCAGAGGCTGGAAAGGCTGAGAGCAAATGTAACCCAGAGTCCCACCCATGAGTCTAGGTTTGATGAAGGGGTCTGGGAATGTGATGCTGGTTGGATCCTGTGGTGCTACGTGGTGCTGGGAGTCTCCAAGGTCTTACCCAGAGGTGTTTGGGTACATCCAGGATTTTACGAGGGAAACCCTGAGGGACCATGTGATGCTGGGACTCAAACCCAGGTCAGACCCATGCCAGTATACATCCTAACCCCTGTTATATGCCAGTATACATCCTAACCACTGTATATACCACTCCCAACCTTGACTAAATAAATGACATTTGATTTAATTTTATGGACAAGTCCCTATCACTAAGGGACTTTAAAAATAGTCCTAAATAACCACTAATTTTACTTTTCCATGTCATTCCTGCTAGATTACAAGCTCCAGGGAAGTTGAGCTACATGTCAACTATGTCTTCAGAGCTGAGATTATATCTTGTCTGGTGAGTAGAAGAACAGGAATCTGGGAAAGCTTCTGACTGTGGGTGTGGGCATGAGATGGGCAAGGGATGAGGAATCCAAAGGCTTGCTTACAAATTAAGAGCAAAATTAATTTTCTAAGAAAAACAGCTCAATATTCCTCTCCCACCCACCACACACACCCAGAGTCATTAAATTAATGCCATTGGAGCATTGTGGGTTTCAGACTCCCGTGGTGCTCTGCACTTGTTCAGCTTGGAGCCATCAAATGGTAGATAGTTGGTGCCCTTGATGACCATGTCAACCTATTTTCTCTGTCCTTCTCTGCCTTGGAGCCTAGAAAGCTGAGATGCTTAACTTCCTGGCACCAGATCAAATGAAATACCACTGGTGAGAAGTTAGCAGGCATCCCTGGTTATCTGGACTTCCCTTCAGACTATGTGCTTAAAGTATCATAAAGAGAACCTGTTGTTTTTTTTTTTTGGGGGCTTTCATATTGCCTCTTGTTTCTGCCTGATTAATTAAGGATTAGAGGTGACCCCTGTAATAATGAGAAGAGCCTAATGCCAAGCAAGTGGGCAGGAGGCAGTAGGAACCTGGGTCCTGACGGGCCCTGGAAGAGCTATCCACCTGCCCCGACTACTCATGCCTAGGTTTCTGGTTAGAAGGAGAAAATGCTCCTTCTAACCACTCTCAGAAGCTCAAACCACTCTTGTTGAGCCCGTCTCCACATAGGAAAACCAGCAGTCGCAGCACCGTCTGTGTGCTTATCTCACTCACTTTATTGAGAGACAGAATAAACTCTCTGGAGCATCACTTGGTGCCAGAAATTATTGGGTCACTTGAATATATTAGCTCTTTTACCTCCTTCTGACATTTGTGAAGTCTTGTTAAGGTACTGTGTGTTGACAGAACTATAGCATTAGAAAGTGTTGCTCTACGGTGTGTGTGTGTGTGCATGTGTGTATATGTTTGTGTGTGTGTTCTACAGCTTCCTTATCCAGTCATTCTTGGATGAACATTTAGGTTATTCCTATGTCTTGGCTATGGTGAATAATGCTGCTATGAATATGAGTGTTATATATATATATATATATATATATTTGAGGGTAGTGTTTTATCTTTTTTTTTTTTTTGGCTTTTTGAGTCACACCCGGCAATGCTCAGGGGTTACTCCTGGCTCTCACTCAGGAACTACTCCTGGTGGTGCTCAGGGGATCATATGGGATGCTGGGGATCAAACCAGGGTCAGCTTCATGCAAGGCAAATTCCCTTACCCACTGGACTATCGTTCTGTCCCCTTGAATTCATGTTTTCATATTCTTCGAGAGAGATATTGCTGGATCAGATGGTATTTTTTAGGTTTCATTTTTTAAAAAACTATCCTGTATGTTTCTACAGAGACTGGAACAATTTACAAGCCCATCATCAACATCAGAGAATTCCTTTTGCTCTACACCCTCATTGACATGTTTTCAGTCTTTTTTATTAACTTTTTTATTCAATCATTCAGACACACAGTTACAAAGTTGTTCATTATTGGGGTTCAGTCACACAATGTTCCCAAACCCATCCCTTCACCAGTACACCTTTCCTACCACCAGTGTCCCCAGTGGTATCAGTCTTTCAAGAGTGAAACCAGCTCTTGGTTTCACTGACCCATTGTATCATCTTTTAAAACTTTTTATTTTATTTATATTATTTCTAAATTTTATCATTTTACTACTTTATTAATATTACCCTTATGTTACAAGGATAAGGTGATTTCTCATTATGGGCTTAATCTGTATTTTCCTAATACTAACTGATGTGGAACTATTTTAAAAATGTGTTTGCTATCTGCATGTCTTCTTTTGTGAAGTTTCTATTCTTATCTTTTCGCCATTTTTGTTTCCCTGAGGTTACAAGGGACTGAATTCAGGGCCTCACATATGTAAAGAAAGTGCTGACTTTACTGTTTTGAATTAACTATGTGAATTGGGGGTGTATTCTATTCATTGGTTTGTGTGTCTGTTTTTATCCAACACCATACTGTTTGGATTATTATCATTTTTAATAGAGTTTAAAGTAGGGGAGTGAGATATTTCAATATATCTCACAATAAACACTCATGATTGCTTTGGCTCCCTCTTCTATGAACCATACTTCTATGGTTCTACACATAATTTATTAAATGTTTACTCTTTTTCCTTGGAAAATCCTTTGGAATCTTGATAGAGATTATGTTGAATCTACACATTGCTTTAGATAACATGGTACATTTTAATGTTGCTTCAGTTAATATCTTCCAATCCATAAATATGGGACAGTTTTTATTCATTTTGAATATTTTTTTACTTCTTTTAGTAATGTCTTAGGGACTTCCATCAGGTTTTAACTTGCCTTGTTAAATCTATTCTTCATTATTAGTTATTTTGTTCTTTTGATTAGATTGTAAGGCGGTTGTTTCCTTCATTTTTCTTTCTTCTCATTGTTTTCATTTAAAATCAGTAAATTTTTAAATTCTAATTTGTATTGTATATCTTTTAGTAGTTTTTATATGTATAATTTTAGAATTTTTCTATGTATATTATTATGTCTTCTACAAATAACAATAGTTTTGTTTCTTTGTTTTCCATTTTGGATTCCTCTTACAGTTGTCTTCTCTTTTTAAAAAAAATGTTATATATTTCCCCTTAACTTTATATAAACACTGTGGTTTACAAAGTTGTTCATGATGATTTATTACACACATTCAATTCAATTCCAACACCAATCCCACCACCAGTGCACCTTCCCACCACCATTATTTCCAATTTTCTCAAATTCCCCTTAAGCCTGCCCCAGATAGCTTTTTCTTGCCTAGTTGCTCTGGCTAGGATTTATAAGTATATGCTGAATGGTTGTGGTAAGAATAAATTTCCTTGTCTTGCTCCTGATCTTTGGGAAAAGTTTTCAGGCTTTTTCTTTGAGTATAATGTTATCTGTGGGTTTGTCCTTTCTGCCCTTTGCTATGTTATGTTCCTTCTACTCCCAAAATATTGAGTGCCTTTATAATTAATGTATATTGAATAAGGTCACGTGCTTTGTCCACTTCTAGTTGTTATGTGATTTTATGCTTTCATTTGATTACATGGTTTTATATTAACATATATTTGCACATGTCAAATATCTTTGCATCATCACTTTGCAGTGAGTGATTCTCACTGAATCATGAATTATTTCATCAGAGATATTGTCTAGAATTTCTCCTTTCTTCCTCTTCCTTCCTTCCTTCCTTTCATTCTTCCAGTTTTTGAGTCATATCCAGCAGAGTTAATGGCTTAGACCTGTCCCTGTGCCGCCATTCCTCTCAGTCGTGCTGGAAGGACCATTGTGGTGCCAGGGTTAGAACCAGGAATGATTTCTTTCTTCCTTTCTCCCTTCTTACATTTTTCCATTTTCTATTTTTCTTTCTCTGTCTCTCTGTCTCTCTGTCTCTCTCTTTCATCTTGTCCTTTGCTATGGTTGAGATTAGGTAATGTTAATTTTGTAAATTTATGTAGGAGCATTTCCCTCTCTTCCATTTTTTAGAAACTCTTGAGAAGAATGGATATTATATATTTGAAAGTTTGGTGGAATTAAGAATGAAGTCATCTGATTCTGGGCTTTTGTTCTTCCGGAAATTTTTTAGTACTGTCTCAATTTCTGTACTTTTCTCAAGATTAGTTTGCTCAAGATATGTTTCTTTCTGGACCAGTCTTGGAAGGTTATAAGAGTATAAAAATGTGTCCATTTTTCTTGGTTACATGATATATATTGGTACATAGATGTTCGTATCTATATTAGTGCTTATGATTCATTGTTTTCTCTAGTATCAGTAGTAATCTCACCTCTAATTTCTGGTGTTTTTTTTTTAGAGTTTTCCTTTTTTTCTCAGTGGCCTGACTAAGTGTTTATTAATTTTGTTTATCTTTTAAAAAATCCAGCTCTTGGCTTTGTTGACCAGTTATATCATCTTTTTAAAATCTCTATTTCATTTATATCTGTTCTGAACTTTAGTTTTTCCTTACTTTATTGATTTTTAGTTTCATTTGTTCCTGGGATGGTGATCTTGTGATGCCTCTTGGCATTCCCAGGCAGCCAATTTCTTCCTAAGGGATTTCCACTAATTTCCATTAATCTCTTTCCCGGGAATAGACATTGGCTCCCGCAGCAGTACCAGTGAGTTCAAGGCATAGCTTGTCTCCAATGTCAGCATTTCTTTAAGTAAGTGATTGAAAATTGCAGAACTTTTTCAAAACCCCTTTTTTGGCTTTTTTGTGGGGGTTACACCCAGCAATGCTCAGGGGTTGTTACTGGCTCTGCACTCAAGAATTACTCCTGGCGGTGCTCGGGGACGATTTGGGATGCCAGGGATTGAACCCAGGTTGGCCATGTCCAAGGCAAATGCTCTACCCGCTGTGTGGTTGCTCTAGCCCCTCAAAACCCCTTAAACTAGGATAATTGTACTGATCTGAGAATTTTGGAGTCCTTCCTGCTTTAGGAATCTGGTGGCTATTATTGGAGAGAGAGAGTGAGGAAAACCCACTGACCATTCTGGCAAAAGAACATAAGGTAGAAACAATGAGGAAATATTATCTAAATGGGAGAAATAATATCTCATTGTGTTAGAATAGTAAAGACATAGTTTGATTCCCAGCACCATATCCGGTCCCTCAGTATCACCAGGATACTGAGCACAGAGCCAGGAGTAAGGAGTAAGCCCTGAACACCGCTAGGGATTATCCTAAAACACATATATCTATATCTATATATGTATAAGATAAAAATAAAGTAAAATGAAATAAAAAAGATAAATCAAAAGGAATTATATCATGTATAATAGTTATTACAAGAACTGTGAAAGAACTGGATGTTCTCTTTAAAAGGCAGAATCTAAGACTGAACTTTAAAAACCAACTATCTTAATGCTATTTATAAGAAACATGCTCTGAACAAAATGATAAAGAAAAGTTGAAAGTCCAAAACCATGTCCATGTAAATAGGAAATTTTACTATCTGGTAAAAGTGACATCAGAAAATAAATCAATATTCTATAAAGAGTGTTGAGAGTAATTAGATATATATTTGGAAGAAATTAAAGCTGAATTGCAATTTCTGTAGCAAGTGAGGAATCCTAATGAAACAAAAGACAATACAAGACTCAGAAATATTTGCAATAAGTATGTTACTCAAAATAAACAATATTCAAAAGATAACTTACCAGTCAATAAGAAAAAGAGGAATTCCAATTCCAAACAGGCAAAGGATATGTGTGTTTCACAGACAATGACAGCAAAATGTCCATAAGCCCATAAAAGGGTGCTCAATTTCATTTACTTAGTATCAATGAGGAAAGGTACATTAAAATTATGCAACACCATTTTTCTAACTCAAGTAACCCTCAAATTGATTATCTATATAGCTTTAAATGATGGTAATAGATGAGGTATAAAAAATGCATTCTCTTTGGAAGTCCATTTACCAAAATGCAACATAATTTTTGCTTTAAATTGAATGCAACATCAAATCTAATACAATTGAAGTGAACACAGTGCGAACGCAGTTCATTTTGACTCAGAAACTAAACTTCACCTTTATTTTAGAATTCACATGTGTGCAAGCAGGAATATACAAGGATGCTTAGTGTAGCTTTGCTGTAATAGCCAAATATGAGGAAAAGAAACATGAACATCAAAAAAGGGAAATGGTCACACCCTCACCCTACAATGCAGCTGTGGAAACTCATGGTCCTGTTAAATATTCTGCAGTTTCCGGAACACACAGCTGCATTCTTGGCTGGGCAACACCTCCAAGTTCCACAATACTGACATCCCAGTATGGACACACCAAATTAGATGGGAAACTAACACAGAAATTAACTAATTTCAATAAACAAAAGCATTAACACTGAAGGCTCAGCTAGCAGCAACATTTTAGTAAACCCTCAGACAAGGAGTTAATGATCCCAGGGCGAGGGAGAATAGTTTTCACAAATTTTCTTTTACTCAAGCATCTTTTGATGATTTAATTAGACATTTATTTGTAACAAGCAATATAAAACAAATTATTTCATGCCTAGTAAGGCAGCAGGCCTGGGGTGGGCAGTAGTAAGGAAAATGGGGACAATTGTGGAGGCAGGTGACACTGGTGGGTTAGAATAGTGAGTGTTGAATACCTGTAGCAAACACATCACAGCCAACTTTGTAAACCTTGGGTTTTAAATAAAAATCAATTAAAAATAAAGGAAATGGGGCCGGAGTGATAGTCCAGCAGGTAGGGCGTTTGCCTTGCACACTGCTGGCCTGTGCCGGCCCAGGTTCGATCCCGGCATCCCATATGGTCCTCCGAGCACCGCCAGGAGTAATTCCTGAGTGCAGAGCCAGGGAGAAACCCCTGAGCATGGCCGGGTGTGACCCAAAAAAGCAAAAAAATGTTTTAATTAAATTTAAAAAAATAAAGGAAATGGTTAAGCAGAGGCACACTCAAACCAAGAGATCAGTACTCTTAGAAAGAACGGGCTACCTTTTACTTAACATAAGGAAAAACAGAAGGATACTTTCAAAAAGGATACTTTTTAAAGTGAAATAAATAAGCTACAGAAATGTATATATCCTATATATAATCATATATGTGTAATTATATAATAACACATTATATAATTTATATCAGATATCCATATGTAAAAATTCTCTAGCTGTGAGTTTCTCTAGCTGGAGGTTGAGAAAGTCAGTAGGACGAACAGTGGGTGATAAAATGGGGACACCGAGGCAAAGATAGTCATTTATTTAGCAAATGCTTCCTGAATGTCAATGACTTTGTCTCTAATAGAGGGGAGGGAGAATGGTTGTCTGGAGCAACAATGATTATATACTTGATTTTAAAATGTTTTTCAAATAACTATAATACTGCGTGCTGAGTCATGGGCAGAGATGACCAGACAGAGATTTGTAAAGTGGTCAGGAGACCTAATGGATTCCAAGCAGAGGAGTGATACTGTATCAGCTTTAGGAGTCATCCTGGCACTGTCTGGAAGTGGCTGCATAAAGGAGGGCGTTGGCTTGTGTTACAGTGGCTGGCCCAGAGTGGAGGGGAATGTACAGGAAGGAGGGATGAAATGAAGCGAGCAGATCTGAGTAGGGACACAAAGGAAGAATTAATTAGGCAAGGTTGGTTTCCACGACGAGCATATTATGGTCATCACTGGGATGTACAAGCGGAATCTGTGTCAGATAAGAGTTGGATGAAAGGAACTTGGGGGCCAACTGGCCTAACACAGCAGATCCGACTCCTCTTTGTGGGTGGGAGATGGAGTGTAAGAACAGAGCGCTGGTATGGGGTGGGGGGAAAGGGGGTCATTCTGGAATCTTCTGGGACCTCACCAGAGCAGAAAACAGGGAAAGATGGAAGCACTTCATCTACCCAGGAAAGTCACAGACTCCCAGAGAGGAATTTGGTTCTGGCATCTCCACTCAGTCGTGCCCTCCACGGACAGGCAGCATGCCTGAGTCTGGCCCCTGTTCTCTACTGAAGCCGCTGATCCTTCTAAGCTCCCACTGCAGCCAACCTGAACACAACTGTAGAAAGAAAATAATAGGGCCACAGTGATAGCAAGGAGGTAGGCCATGTGCCTCGCAACCAGGGACTTGCCTGGCCAAGCCTGGTTCAAATCCCTGGCACCACATATGATCCCCTGAGCACCACCAGAAGTCACTCCTGGGCACAGAGCCAGGAAGAGCCCCTGAATGCCAGGTATGCCTAAACCATGCCCCACCCAAGACAAAAATAAATAATGAGAAATAAAGCTGCCACTCTGCCAAGCTCAGCTCCCCACATTGTTTTCATGCCCTAAGTATAAAGGAAGTAACCCAAGTGGCCAGAGGGGCAGCACAGTGGGTAGGACTTTGCCTTGCAGGCGGCCTAACCACATTCAATCCCCAACATCCCTTATGGTCCCTGGAGCACTGCCAGGAGCGATTCCTGAGTGCAGAGCCAGGAGCAACCCCTGAGTATTACTGGATGTGACCCAAAAAGAAAAAAAAAAGGGGGGTTGGGGAGTAATCCAGTATCTGACTGAAGCCAGCCAACATTCTCCTATCTGTGCTAACCCAATATCTGACTGAAGCCAGCCAACAGCACTCCCCTCTATGGTAACCCAGTATCTGTCTGAAGCCAGCCAGCAGACTCCTCTCTATGGTAACCCAGTATCTGACTGAAGCCAGCCAGCAGTTCTCTCTATGGGTGTCCTGTTCCCACACTGTTGCTAGTGAGACCCCTTCAACTTACCAATTCAGCATGAACTGTTTCTCATTGCAGTCCTCACTAGTCATTACACCTTCTTCCCAACAAATAGTTTATCTCACCAAATGCCCTATTGGCTCTCTTCCAGCACATTTATTGTTCTGGCTGTGGTTCACATCACCTTACACCCTAACTGTCCTTGAGCAAATCCTCCCTCCTCTTCCAGACCCAGCTCTGTCCTGTCCTCCTTCTGGTCAGGCCAGAGCAGTGTGGCGGAAGCGCTGTGCTGCATGGGAAGGTGGGCGCCTGTTTAGCTTACATCTGCTTTCCAGAAGCGCCAGGGAAGGGGTGGGGGCCGCGTCTGAAGATAATCCATCTTCTAATGAACTCTCTGAGAAGGAGGCTCTTTACATCTTTCCTGGAGACTAGAGGCCCGTTTAACTCGCCACAGGGGAGACCCTGTCAGTGGGAGAGACAGATGAGCCTCCCATCCCCCCACTAAGTGGGGCGGGATTCCCCTGAGCCTGCAAGTGATTAAAAGGGAGGCTGGCTGGCTTCCCTGCACAAATCATTTCCAGTCCTCGGGAATTTGCTGTTGTGCCAGGAGCCACACAGATGAGCCCCGCCGGGCTTGTCCTGGAGAGGAAAGTCATGTCAGGCCTAGAGAATGGAGCTTTGGTGAGGACAGAGTGGAGAGCAACATTTATTCCAGGCCTATAGCATCTGGTCTTCTTTCTCTCAGGTCCTAGGAAATAGTCCATTGCAGAAAGTGAGGGGACACTTTTCTTAGGCTTGTCATTCACCTCTTGCTTCTTCTTTTCACTTAGTGAATGTTCCTCTGAGGTTGCTAGGGGAGTGGGGGAGGGGGAGGAAGGATCCCAGCTGTCTGGTGGTGGATAAGAGACAGCACTATTGCAAATATAAGACAATAATATTGGCACAATTAGATACCCACATATAGCCAGAACGGAAAAACATGTTCCTCTTGGGGTGTGGAGAGCAGCTCAGAGGTCAGCTCATGCTGACCTTCAGTTTGATCCCTATTAATGCATGGCCCCTTGAGCACAACTGGGCTGTGGCTCTTTGGCAGCCCCAGCATTGCTGGACCCAAGCATTGAACCACTAGGCCCAGCTGGTAATATCAGGAGTGGCCCTCAGATCCCCTGAGCACTGCTTGAGAGCCGCAAAATGCATGTCTGATACTAAACTAGAAGCTAATCGTGCACGAGAGGGTGAGCACAAACAGCAGCTGCCATTGTGAGGGCAAATCTTCTCTGATGTCACACACAATGGGGTCATCCAAGGTCATACACAGAGCAGCGGTGTGCCTCAGTGACATCGCCAAAGCTCTGGTGTCAGAGAACACCGGATGACTGGAGCCCTCCCCTCCCCCCAGCCTTGTTCCTGAAGCCGCCCTCTATAACCCCAAGTCCCAGCCAGAGAGTGGGACAAGGCTAGGTCTTCTCATGTTGCTAGCACCTGAATACACCTGTCTTTCTCACACCAGCCCTTATCTCTGGAGTATTGACTTTGGGGACCTTGGATTTGGTAATAAAACCTCTGGTTTTGTTAAAGGGAGCAAGTCATGGGCATCGCCTAAGAAAAAGAGAGAAAGCAGGCGACTCCAAGGCTGTGTTCCAGAGAGAAAAACAGGCTGTGGCCTTGCTGGCTGCCCAGGCAGGAGAGGGCCATGGGGCCATGCCTATTCCTGAGGTGAAAAACCAGGGCAAGATTTTGGCCAGAGAGGAGGTTCTGGTGGTTGGAAGAGCAGGAAGTCTGCTTAGCATTTACAGAGCTTCATGAAAACGAAGGCGCATGGGAGCCAGCTCTGTGCTTTGACTTTCTGTGGAAAAAATGTAGGGACTTTCAAGCCAGGAAGTACCAGATGTCTAGAGAATTGCTTTCATGCATTGATTTGAAATTAGAACATATTTTTAATTGTCATTAAATTGGAAGATAATGTCTATCTAAATGTACACAAGTGATTGATCGCTTGGTGACCCTCCACTTGTGAGTGCACGGGGTGAGGTAGACAATTGTGAAAAAAACACTCAACATTTGTGAAAGGAGCATCGGCCATAAGTAGGGTCTGATATTGTATTGATGTACAGTGATGACCAGAACAGAAAAACATGCTTGGAACCTCTGCCAGGCTCCCCCATAACAACTGATGTGTCAGTTTCAGGTCCTAAGCCTCAGTATCCCATCAGTAGAGTATGTGCACTACATCCGATGAGATTGTCATCTCCTCCAGAGTACATACTCTGATTCTAGAAAAAATCCCAACAGACCCTAAAGAACATAAACCCTTTTCTAGGCATCCAGTTAGTTATGTGAGTTTGTTCTCTTTTGAACAGTGTAGTATTGGATCACGTTGATTCTGCATCTTGCTTCCTGTGTGAGTTTGGATAAGTCAACTCACCTCCACAACACCCACAGGACTCATCAAGTCAGACATGGCCCCTCATTCATAGAAGCTAAACTTCCTTGGATCTTTTTATGCCAGATGAGAAACTAAGTGAATCTGAGGCTTCTCTCCTCTTCTCTCCTCCCCTCCCCTCCCCTCCCCTCTCCTCCCCCTTCCCTCTTTTCACCTCCCCTCCCTCCCCTTTCCTCTTTTCCCCCTCCCCTCCCCTCCTCTTCTCTTCTCTTCTCTTCTCTTCTCTTCTCTTCTCTTCTCTTCTCTCTTTTCTTCTCTCTTCTCTCTTCTCTTCTTTTCTCTTCACTTCTCTTCTTCTCTTCTCATCTCTTCTCTTCTCTTCTTTTTCACCTATCACAAGTAAATAATATTCTAGCATATATCTTGATTTAAGATCCAGCCCAAAAAATGCAATCCCCTGCGACTTGCATTAGATATAAATATGCAGAAGAGCAAATCATCTTGGAGTTTCCTATGGTTAAGCTGGAGAGGCTGTCTTGAGCAGTAGCTAGTCAGTGGGTTTGTTGTATTTTTTTTTTCTTTTGAGTGTGGGGAATTAATTGAAACTGAGGCCTCACACATGCCAGGGAAGTGCCCTACTTTGAGCCTCTTCCTCTAAGAGCTCTGCACCCGTCACTCTTCCCTTTCTTGGGACTCAAGATAACCAGAGCATGAATGGGACCATCAGGAGGAGAATCCTCATCTTCTCCTGGCAATAATCCTAAAACTTGGAACCCAAACATCTCCCCATCAGGCCTCAGTTCCTCAGAACTTCTCACTAATTTGTTGGTAATACAACATCCCAAACACAGGAACTGGAAAGAAGTAATGCTTGGGCAAGGGAAGAAGTAGAACAAACTAGCATGTCTGTGAACACTGCTTTTGCATCAGGAAATCTCATGTGATTTTCAGTAGGTTACCTTCTGACTGTGTGACACAGGATACCTTGTGTGAGCCTAGATTACTCCTCTAGGAGAGAAATGTCAGGGCATTCTGTACATGCATAGAGCAATGGGCTCAGTTCAGTGGCTCAGTTCAGTGGCTCAGATGTATTTGGAGCTCATTTAATGTTAGTACCGGACACACAGTACAAGCAGGACGTTTGCCTTATATATGTCTAACCTGGGTTCAATTTCTGGCACCACATATAGTCCCTGAGCCTCACCAGGAGTGATTCCTGAGTGCAGGGCCAGGAGTAAATGCCCTGAACACCTCCAGATGTAGCCCCCAAAACATGCTAACAAAAAAGGGGAAGAAATATTATTACCTTCTATTTCCCCCACAATTTTATGAGAAAGTGAGAGAAGCAGATGAGTCCTAGTTTGCTAGCAATCGTGGCCCCATCATTATCAGGCCTGCGGGCAGCTCTCCAGCCTGTCATTATCCCCAACCTTTCATCTTCTCAGATCTTGGTTGCACAGAGCCACCCACCCATCCTTGAGACACACCCTACATTGTGCTTTTGCTTCCAATTCTCTGCCTGACTGCCCTCCCCAATTTCCACATGCCTGAGTGCCTAAGCATTTCCCATTCCTCAAGTTCCTGTTCTAATGCCATGTTACATGGGACATACTTCCCGAGTTTGCACTAGAGATCAGCACTCCCTCTTTGAATAATACAGAGCTTTTGCTGTCTTGCTCATCTTTTTCCTCTTCCTTTATAAAGAAGAAAGAATCACAATCCTCCCTCCCCCACCTGCAGATGGGGTAATAAATACTGTCATGTATCATCTTGGAAATTCCCAGGAGCATGATCTGCTCAGAGCAGAAAATCAGACAACGTTATTGATCAAATAAATGAATAGGGATGCATTCATGTGGGGTAGAAGAGGAAACTGGTTAAACTATAGTTCTTTAGAGGAGGGAACAGAGGAGGAATGACAGGGAATATATATATATATATATATATATATATATATATATATATATATGCATATATGTATATATATATGTGTGTGTATATATATATATATATATATATATATATATATATATTCCAAGCATAGCTCTTTCGATTCCTCTCTGGGAGACCTGAATAGCATTCTCATCCTGCTTTCGTAGGACCCAGGTCTCTGAGGCGTATGTTAATGCAGGGAGAATGGTGGAGTCAAAGAGATGTGCCCGGAGCCGGAGGTTCTTTGTCCTTTTAGCTATTTCTTCGATGCCTTTGAAGGCATTCCATGCCTGCACAGCTCAGGTTTTAGGTTGTTCATCATGTTGACTTCTCGACCTAGGTACACCCCATAACTGCTGCATTCAGAGATGTTTGTTCCACTGAGAGTGAATGGGGCCTCTGGAACTAGTTCATTTTCATAAACATAGTTTTCTTTAGATTCAGCTGTAGACCTATCTTTCCACATTCTCGGTCGAAGTCAGCCAGCGCTTGTGCCGCTTGGCTAATGTTTGGTGTTATTAGAACGATGTCATCAGCGAAGCGGAGGTGGTGTAGTTGCTGACCATCTATCTTCACTCCCATTCCTTCCCATTCTAATTGTCGCATGATGTTCTTGAGGGTGGCGCTGAAGAGTTTTGGTGAAATGGTGTCACCCTGTCGAACCCCTCTTTTGACATCAATGATCACTTCCTTGTAGAATGGTGAGATCCTGGTGGTGAATCCATAATACAGCTCACAAAGGATCTTGATGTATTGGGTTTGAACACCCTGTTTGGCTAGGTCTTCGATGATCGCTTCAGTCTCCACAGAATCAAAGGCGTTCTTTAAATCAATGCATGTGAGACAGAGCGGCATCTTGTACTCCCTACAAACCTCAATGAGCTTGGTTACTGTGTGGATAAGGTCGATTGTGCTGAATCCTTTCCGGAAGCCAGCTTGCTCACATGGTTGTCCTTCATCTAGTGTTCTGCCAATCCTGTTCAGGATGACTCGGAGTGAACACCTTGTAGATGATGGACAACAGACAGATGGGGCGATAGTTGCCAATGTCGTGAATGTCTCCCTTCTTGAACAGTAGAACTGTCCTGCTGGTCTTCCATTGGGAGGGCACCTTGCATTCGGACAGGTAGCGTGTGAAGAGTCGAGTTAGTGTATTGATGAGTACCGACGGCAGATTCTTCAGGTGTTTGGGTCTGACTTTGTCTGGGCCTAGTGCTGTTCCCTTCTTTATTGACGAAATGGCATGTCAGATTTCAGAAGGGAGAACGTTGGGAATGACATATCCATCCTATGGAATTTGGTATGTGGGCAGGTGGATGTGGCTATCAAAGAGATCTGAGTAGAAGTCATGGATAATCTTCTCCATTGTCTTTCTGGAAGATGTGATAGATCCATCAGGGCATCAGAGTGCAGTCATCTTGGTCTTATAGTTGGCGAAGGACAGGCGGGCGGTGCAAATGCTTTTCCCGGCTTCTGCTGCATCTTCCAGTATTTCTGCTCTTCTGTCTTTGAGGTCTTCTTTTATCACTTCTCTGTACTGCTTAGCAAGCTTGGACGTTAGCATTTGGTCACCTGAGTCTCACGCCTTGCCACATTGGTGAATGAGCTCGAGAGTTTTTGAAGACAGGCATCATTTTGTGTCTTTCTCTCTGTCGGCATTCTTTGCACAATTATGGAGGTGCTGAACCAGTCGGTTGTATTCTTCATCAATGTCGTCAACAATGATATCTTCCCATGTTGCTTCAATGGTGCCAAAGAGTTCCCAGTTGGTGGTTGTTCTGGGAGTTCTCTTCTTAAGCTCTCTTCTTAAACTTTGCAGCCTTTTCTCCCCGTGGAATATCATGCCTCACTCAAGTGAGAGAAGGAATCCGGAGTTCGACCTCCGTCGCTATTCCAGAATCAGGGACGCTGTCTCGTTTGCCAAGGCATCGAAAATCAGATGGGCTGGACATGTAATGTGATTTTGAGATGACCGCTGGACTAGAGCCTTTACCGACTGGATCCCACGGTATGTCAAAAGATCACGTGGCCGCCCACCTACAAGATGGTCAGACTTCCTTGTCAAGACCCTGAAGGAACGGTTTGAGGCTCTTCATATTCCTGAATCAACCAGATGCCATTGGGCTACATTGGCACGTGATAGGGTCCAGTGGAAATGTTACTGGCGCCCACTCGAGCAAATCAATGAATAACGTATTCAAGTGATCAAGTGATATATATACATATACATATACATATACATATACATATACATATACATATACATATATTAAGGAGAGGGTGTGAAGGTAAAAGAGGTTTCCTAAGTCTTGCTAGGAGTAGTCCCTGAGCACAGAGAGGAGTAAGCCCTGTACACAGCCAGGTGTGCGCAACACCTGCCACCACTACCTCCCCTTACACACATACACACACACACACACACACCTCTCTCTCTTTCTGTCTCTCTCACACACACACTCACACACACAATCCTCTTGAGCTTCTGACTAGTGTGTTTGGTGCAAGCCTCATTTTAGTTTGTTTTTACTCAGATGCTTATTCAGAATCAGTTTTGCTCTCCCGGGAAAATTGCATAGTGTTGGCACGTTCATGGCAATTAAGAGCTTCCTAGCTGTTATTGCTACTGTATATTAGCAAGCAGGGAGAAGGTCGGTGGGACCCTCAGATGCTCCTTCTCTGGGAAATGGGGATGAAGAGCAGAGGCCATTGCCTCACCATTCTTATAAATCAGAGCTGCATTAGCCCTCACCATGTTGGGTCACAGTTTTCAGGCAGAGGTAATGACCCCTTCATTATCTCTGTTCATACAGGCTTGGAGAAACCCAACCTGAGAATTTCCTGACCAACCATTTGTTCAAATCCTGGGACATAATAAAGGGCTCCGTGTAGGTCAGAGATCAGAGCTTTGATTAAAGACAAGACATATGGAGGGCTGAGCCTCATAGAGCTTCTGGCTGATGGGAAGGTGGAGGTCAGACATCATAGTACTTGATCCCCTCTAAGAAGAATCTCCCAATGTGGCAGCATGGGGAGAGTGTGTGTGAAAGAAACCTGCTTCGGGGCCGGAGCGATAGCCCAGTGGGTGGGGTGTTTGACTTGCATGCGGCCGGCCTGCGCCAGCCCGGGTTAGATCCCCGGCATCCCATATGGGTCCCTGAGCACCGCCAGGAGTGATTCCTGAGTACAGAACCAGGAGTAACCCCTGAGCATCGCCGGGTGTGACCCAAAAAGAAAAAAAAAAAGGAAACCTGCTTCTACTTTTGGGAATGTGGTCTAGTTCAGTGTCCATGGAACACAGGATGGAGATGTCCCCCAAAATTTAGAACTTCCTTATGACCCAGCAATTCCACTGCTTGATAGCCCCCCAAAAAAAAGCACAAAAACATCTATCCAAAAAGTTGTTTGCACTGAGGGCTGGAGCTATCATACAGCGGGAGGACATTTGCCTTGTAGGCGGCTCACCCAGTTTTAATCCCTGGCATCCCATATGGTGGGGCAGAGCTGCTACTGGCTCTCACTGTGCCCAGCCGCTCATGAGGTGCCCGGGAGGGATGGCAGGTTCTAGCCCTGGCCCGCCACCCCAGCAGAGCCTCACAACAAGCCAGACGACCCCCCCCACTCCATGAGGACCTCCATTTTCCACATCTGGACTTCCTCCTCGTCAGAACTCCACCCAGCAGACCAGCCTATCACAGCCCGGCTCGGCGTGGCCACTTGTGGCCGCATGGTTCATCAATAAATGCTGGATTTTGAGATGACTACAAGAGTATGCTACCCACACGGCAGAGCCTGGCAAGCTATCCATGTCGTATTTGATATGCCAGATACCAGTAACAATTATAGACCTCATTCCCATGACCTGATGGAATGGTTTGAGGCTCTTTATGTTCCTGGAGCAAGCAGACGCCCTTGAGCTCTACTTGCATGAGACAGGTCATATGGAGATGTTTCTGGTGCCCGCTCGAGCAAATCGAAGATGAACGGGAAGACAGTGACAGTGACAGTGATCCCATATGATCTTCCGCACACCGCCAGGAGTGATTCCTGAGTGCAGAGCCAGGAGTAACCCCTGAGCATCGCCAGGTATGACCAAAAACCCCCCAAAAATGTTTGTACTGATATGTTCACTGCAGCACTCTTCACAATAGCCAGGTCCTGAGAACCCACGTGTCCCCAAACAGGGCCATGGATGGAGAAATTGGTGTATACACACCATGGAATAAGACTTAGCTAAGAGAAAAGGTGAAATCCTGCAGTTTTCTGCAGTTTGGGTAGAACTGGAGGGCGTCATGTTAAGCAAAAATGACTCAAAGGGAGGAAACCAATTGATCTCTCTCAAAGACAGATTTCAAGGAAACACAGTAAGGGAATGAACAATGGCCAATGATAGCAGACTCTGAGAATCAGTCTATAGACCTGATTTCACTAGGTTGTGGTGTTGCAGGTGAGGTGACCTCTCTTCTTAGCACTCCATTTTTGGGAGGGACAAGGTTTTGGGGCCACACTTTGTGATGCTCAAGGGTTACTCCTGGCTTTGTACTCAGTAATTACTCCTGGTGGTGCCCAGGGGGCCATATGGGATGCCAAGGGTTAAACCCGGTTTGGCCACATGCAAGGCTCTCATGGTCTCTTGCCTACATCACAGCAGGGTGATTCAGCGGCCTTCTCGGCATCTCCCCATCCATCTTTCACTCTGCACCCTGGAACACCACAGACTCAACAGGGCGCCTTTACCCTTCTCTTCCTTCAGTGGTTCCTCATCAGCTACTGGGCAGCTCTTCTCGGAGGACTCCTTTGCAGGACCCCCTCCCCTAGGGCCACTGGCACAGGACCTCTCAGGCCACCCTGAAACATTCTTTAACTTAGAAACGTAGTCTGTTTGCCAGTCTGATTTCACATGTACTCTTGTACTTTCTTTCTTTTTTTTTTTTTTTTTGTTCTCTCACCCGACCATCTCTACATCCGGCCTTACTCCCGGCAGGCTTCCTGCCTTTTTCTCAGGCAGCATGTGGGGGTGGGGGTGGGGGGGAGAGCTCGTCTCTCTGGGCCCCCCTGCCTGCTGGAGCCCAGCACTGGTACTGACCTCTGTTGGCAAGTGCTCTCCAGTAGTCCAGTAGTTCAATCCACGCTTTGAAGGGAGTGTACTTTTTGAGCGTAATATACCAGAACCCAAGCACATGGAATACAATAGACATACGAAGGGCTGAGCCTCATAGAGCTTCTGGCTGATGGGGAGGTCAGACATCAAAGTACTTGATCCCGCCCTAAGAACAACCTCCCAATGTGGCAGAGTGTGTGTGTGTGTGTGTGTGTGTGTGTGTGTGTGTGTGTGTGTGTGAGAAAGAAACCTGCTTCTACTTTTGAGGATGTAGAAGCCACACATATTTTGTGTGTGGCTGTGTCAATGTTTAGAGACAAATGTCTCTAAGAACATAGACTCTAGCCCAACCCACACCTGTACCCTAATTATCCAGAGCAGATCGCTATCAGTATTTTGTTGTGTTGGTTTCTAGTCTTATCCCCTTTGTTGTTTTTTTTTTTTTTTGCTTTTTGGGGGTCACACCCGGCAATGCTCAGGGATTTTTCCTGGCTCTGCACTCAGGAATTAGTCCTGGCGGTGCTCAGGGGACCATATGGGATGCCGGGATCGAACCCGGCCGGCATGGGCCGCCCACATGCAAGGCAAACGCCCTACCCGCTGGACTATCGCTCCGGACCCTAGTCTTATCCCTTTGATCTCTTATTCCATTGAGGCAAAATTGAAAGGAAAAAACAAACAGACAAAAGGTGTTTAAAACACCAGAAAATGTGTTTAAAAAAAAAACTACACTGTGTAGATGACGGAGACAGAGCTCAGCGGTTCAGGTGCTGCGAGCAGCCCGCTCCAGTTCAGTCCCTGACACCACATACAGTACATTGAGCACTGCCAAAAGTGAATGGTTGTGAACAAACAACAAAAGCAAAACAAAACGCACAGGGGTGGATTGGAGGCTTAGTCTCGAGTAGCAGACAGAAAATGGGCAAAATGTATTCAGTCAAGGATCCATTTTGTAAGGAATTTGAGGCAGCAGAAAGCTACTGTTCTGTTTAAACTGTCACTTTTCTCTAAAGGCTGATGACCCTCTTGAGCTTTATACTGTGGCAAACTCAAACCATTGCTGTTTTTATTTTCTTTTTTATCTTACTGTATGTTGTTCGGGCTTCCCAACAAAAAGTTTAAAAGAAGGAAACCCTTGGGGCTTTTGCCTGACTTCATTTTGAGTTTGTTTTGTGCTTTATTTATTATTCCTGAATTCTGGTCCTCAACTAACAGGAACTACTCAGGTACTGCTCCTGAGCCAGACAGGGCTCAGGAGCAATTTCCGGCATTGCATCCAGTGCTCAGGAGTAACTTCCGCCATTGCATCCAGTGCTCAGGAGTAACTTCCGCCATTGCATCCAGTGCTCAGGAGTAACTTCCACCATTACATCCAGTGCTCAGGAGTAAGTTCCGGCCATTGCATCCAGTGCTCAGGAGTTACTTCCGCCATTGCATCCAGTGCTCAGGAGTAACTTTCGCCATTGCATCCAGTGCTCAGGAGTTACTTCCGCCATTGCATCCAGTGCTCAGGAATAAGTTCCGGCATTGCATCCAGTGCTCAGGAGTTACTTCCGCCATTGCATCCAGTGCTCAGGAGTAACTTCCACCATTGCATCCAGTGCTCAGGAGTTACTTCCGGCATTGCATCCAGTGCTCAGGAGTAAGTTCCGGCATTACATCCAGTGCTCAGGAGTAACTTCCGCCATTGCATCCAGTGCTCAGGAGTTACTTCCGGCATTGCATCCAGTGCTCAGGAATAAGTTCCGGCATTGCATCCAGTGCTCAGGAGTTACTTCCACCATTGCATCCAGTGCTCAGGAGTAACTTCCGCCATTGCATCCAGTGCTCAGGAGTTACTTCCGGCATTGCATCCAGTGCTCAGGAGTAAGTTCCGGCATTACATCCAGTGCTCAGGAGTAAGTTCCGGCATTGCATCCAGTGCTCAGGAGTTACTTCTGGCATTGCATGAGATCATAAGTGATAGGAAACAAGGTCAGAACATTGGTACACAAAGCATGTGCTCCAGCCTTTGGAGTTATCTCTCTGTTCTTTTATTTTCTTTTATCTTATTTTGGTCCTTTTTAAAAATAATTTTCTCAACCAGCTGGGAATACTGAACCAAAATATTAATTCTGATTACTTAAATTAAATATTAATTGTGGGTGGAAGACTCAGAGGTGCTTTTTTTTTCTGGCTTGCCAATACAGTTTATAAATCCATGAAAAAGAAGTTTTTAAAATGACATTTATTTAAAGAAAATTAAACAGCTTTAGAAATGTTCTCATGAGAGACAGAAGACTTGAAGAATGGAAGCTGTGCTGAGAGCAGTTGAGAATCTGAAACTTGAACTGTAGTGAGATTTCTCCCTGTCAGGACTGACCACATCACCCCAGGCACACACAGCTGATTCAGATCACACGCCAACATATTCACAGTCAAACAGTCACCCAAGATGCTGTAAAGCACACCAAATGCGTAGTGACTAAGATAATAAACAAATGAAGCTTCTGTATTGACTTGCCTAAGAACAAGGGCCTGTTCTTTCCATCTTCATAGGGAAATAGTGAAACTCTAGAGAAAAAAAAATGAAGCAGTTGGCACACATTTTATGCAATGCCTTGCAAACCGGAAATGGAGTGCTCCTGAGTTTACCTGTGATGGGGGCTGGGCAGGCAGGCAGGCAGGCAGGCAGGCAGGCAGGCCTGAGGGGCGGGCAGGCCTGAGGATGGGCAGGCCTGAGGACAGGCAGGCAGGCACGCAGGACTGAGGGCAGGAAGGCCGGCCTGAGTGGGACTGAGGGTCCCGGTGTGCTCAATTCAGATGGGAACATGAGACTTCTAAAACTTTTTTTTTTCCTTTCTGAATTTTTTTTTATTTTTTATTTTTTTATTTTTTATTTTTTAATAAATATTTTTATACCACCGTGAGATATACAATTACAAAGATGTTCATATTTGGGTTTTGGTCATATAGTGTTCCAGCACCCATCCCTCCACCAGTGCCCATTTCCTACCTTCAACGTCCCTGGTTCCCTTCTCCCTCTCCCAGCCTACCTCCATGGCAGGTTCTTTATTTCTTTTTTCCTTTCTGAATTTTTTAAACAGGAGAAACAATTTATAATAAGTGGTTTCTGCAGACCTTTCTGCATGTGCTGTTACACAAGATTGCATTCCCCATCCCTCACCCCAGGTCCAGGACAGATTGCAATTGATAAAACAACTTAGAAAGTCTTGAAACATTTGGAAGCATTTGGAGAACAGAATACGTGTCTTCATCTATTTAGTCCTGCATCTTTGACATAAGGATGAGAAAGCAAAGGTGTTCTGTTTGGGTTTTTGAATATGGTGGTTACGATGCTTACATGGCTTTGGTTGGTTACTGTTGTCTTGATTCCTGTAGAAGTGGGCCAATGCTGGCTACCGGCACATCCAAATAACGGGGTTAGTTTGGGCAGACTCTGCACTCACCAGTCCTGTGATATCTTTTCCAGTGCGGGCTCAGGCATCCACATTCCCCGGAGAAGACATTCCTGGACAGCTTGCCAGTATGCCACGGGGTGCAACTAAATCTGAAAGTGTGAAATGGAAAACTAGGTGGCGACACTGGTGTCTGGTGGGCTGTGAACTGAGTCTGGCGGGTCCGTCTGCCAGGCTCCATTCCAGTGTGTGCCCTTTGGAGAGTTGACCTTCTCTTTACTGGACTTCTCTCTGCTGGAGACCGTGAGCAGCTACAGTGAGGAGAGGAAATAATTAAAGGTGGTCAATCGTTTAGACAAGCAACATAGCTTGGCTGGGCATCTACCAGATGTGAGGCAGTAAGAGGGACGAATAAGTTCACAAAATAGGGTTTCATCCTTTGCAGCGCACTTTCCTCTGGATTATTTCAAGTAAGTAGATGTGGTGCTTGCACTCAACGTTTATAAACCTTGCACTCAAGGTTTATAACAAGGAAGGAAGGAAGGAAGGAAGGAAGGAAGGAAGGAAGGAAGGAAGGAAGGAAGGAAGGAAGGAAGGAAGGAAGGAAGGAAGGAAGGAAGAGGGAGGGAGGGAGGGAGGAGGGGAGGGAGGGAGGGAGGGAGGAGGAGGGGAGGGAGGAAGGGAGGTAGGTAGGAAGGAAGGAGAAAGGAAACATGTAGATAAATCACTGCCTTTTCCAGGTGGGTATGTCACATGGAAAAGAACAGGTCCCTGCCTGTGAGCAGTGACCAACAAGTAGTACTTTCACATGCAGAGAATTTGAAAGCTGGGGGTCCATATGCAGTCATGGATTAGGGCTGTGTCAGGAAAGGGACTCCAAGGTGGAATTTTGACTTGTGACTGTGGAGAAGAGAGTGCTTATACTTTGGTATTTTTTTTTTTGCTTTTTTTGGGTCACACCCGGCGACACTCAGGGGTTACTCCTGGCTCTGCACTCAGGAATTACTCCTGGCAGTGCTCGGGGGACCATATGGGATGCCAGGGAGTGAACCCAGGCCGGCATAGGCCGGCTGCGCAAGGCAAACGCCCTACCCGCTGGGCTATCGCTCCGGCCCCTACTTTGGTATTTTTAAATGTATTTAAAGGCATGCTCTCTTGATTTTAAGGCTCACCAGTTCCTAGAAGCTATGCTTACCAAACACTGAGTTGCCTGTTATAGCACCTGCACTTTGAAATTTAGTAATCTTAGGAGACCTAAAAGATAATCAAATTATGATCCATAATTTAATATAAAATTGTACCTTTAAATAGTAGGTCTAAGTCTCACACTTTGGTCATTTTCCAAAGTTATACAGTTCAGGGGCACTTTTTTTTTTTTTTTTTTTAGGTCACCTTGGGAAGTCATCCGTGATCTCCCAGGCTGGCCATTTATTCAACACAATATGCTCCCCACCCCACTGGGCTCTCAACAAGTGAGCCATTGTTGACATTAAGGATAGTTAGTAAGCACATCAATGTTCAATAGGTACATGAAGTTCAGAGATTGGGGTATTTCACATAGCCAATCAACAAGCACATTTAAAAGTATAGCATATTGTAATGGCCTGTCACATTTTTTTAAAGTATAGCATAGAGTTTTCACAGTTTCCTATTCTATTCTTGCCCATCCTGCCCCTCAAGGTGTTGCAGGTGTGGTTGCAGACACAGGTGCCCAGCTGTATCTGCAGGTGGCAGACAGTAGACAGGCTTGTCTCCACCCAGGGCTCTGCCCCGTGGGCCCTGGATGGTTGATCGTCTGACACAGAAAAGACTGGCCCCCTGGGATGAACCCAGAACCATGACAGAACCTGGCAAGCTACCTGTGGTGTATTCAATATGCCAAATACAGTAACAATAATGGACCTTATTCCCAATAAATGTAGACGTTACTGGTGCCAGCTAGAGCAAATCAATAAGCAATGGGAAGACAAGTAACAAGTGATTCTTGCCCAGGTTGTCCTTATATCTAAAAGACCCTAAACCATCTTTTAAAAAATTTTATTTATTTTATTTTATTGTACCACTATGAAATATAGAATTACAAAGATGTTCATATTTGGGATTTAGTCATGCAGTGTTCCAGCACCCATCCCTCCACCAAGTGCCCATTTTCCACCACCAGTGTCCCCAATTTCATCCCCCTCCCTTAGCTTGCCTCTATGGCAGGTTCTTTTTTTTCTTTTCCCAAATTTTATTACACCACTTTTAGACAAACAATTGCAAGATGCTCACGTAGATTTGGGTTCTACAGTGTTCCAACACCCATCCCTCCACCCGAACCCATCTCCCATCACCAATGTCCCCACCTCCCTCCCCCTCCAACACTTCAAGTACTTGGCGGGTTCTGTATGTCTTTTCTCTCCTCTCTATCTCTCCCTCCCGCCAAACTTTCCTGCACATCGTAGAATGCAGTGCATTAAAAGACATAACTGTTTCCACTACTTTGATGGACCGCGCTGCTGCTTTGCAGCCGCGCAACCTGGGCTCAAACTGGTTTTGCTCTATTAATCTATTTAATCTAGTAAGTTGATTAGTCTCATCTGGCTGCTTCCAGGACCCCCTAGAGGTGATGGGCCCACTCCAAAAACCCATCTGTCCTCCTGGGAGCCCCATGGTCAGCTGAGCCTGGGAAAGCGGAGTTCCAGGTTCCCCAGCATTTGAGACTGCATGCTATGGCTGGTCGCCCCAGGGCAGCTCCTGGGTGGGGAAACCAGGCTTAACAAAATGGAGGGGGGAAGTGCCGACCCCTGACTCCATCTGATGAATTCCCAGTGATTCCCACTTCTGGGAGCTGCCTACCTGGGCTCGAACTGGTTTTGCTCTGTTAATCTGGTCGTGAGGTGGTATCCCAGCGTCCGAACAGCGAAGGTAGTGGCTAGTGTGGTGGGCGAGTCTCATCCGGCTGCTTCCGGGACCCCCTAGAGATGATGGGCCCTAAACCATCTTATCCTACGATTTTTTGTAGATATTTGTTTATTCTATTCCTTCCCCCCCCCACACACACACTTTAGGTTCTTTTTTAAATTTATTTTATTAAAATAAATTACTGTGCCATACAGTCAGAAGACTGTTCATGATTGGGTTTCAGTCACACGCTGTTCCGATATCCATCCCTTCAGCAGTGCACTTTTCCCATCACCAACGTGCCCCCTTACCCTCCTGCCACCCCACCCCTATTCCCCAACCTGTGGCAGCAGGCACTTTCTCCTCTCTCTCTCTCTCTCTCTCTCTCTCTCTCTCTCTCTCTCTCTCTCTCTCTCTCTCTCTCTCTCCACCCCCATTGGGCATTATGGTTTGCAATACCGATACTGAGAGGTTGCCTTTAGCTCCTTTACTGAGAGGTAAAGGAGGATGCTCCTTTACCTATTCTGCACACAGTTATTGTACAGTGGTCATTTACCACTGTCCTTGTCATAGTGGTCTCTTCCCTTTCCCAACTACCTTTTCCCCAAGAGGTTAAAACAGGTTTCCAAGCACAGACCAAACCTCCTGGCCCATGTTTCTACTGTTCTTGAATATGTGTTTCATATTATGTTTTTTAATATCCCGCTACCAGCTCTCCCTGTGCTCAGCTGATCATGAGGTGCCTGGGAGGGAAGACGGGTTCAAGCCCTGGCCCTCCATCCCAATAGAGCCTTACAAGAAGACAGAGGAACCCAAGCATCATAAGGGCAGTCATTGTCAACATTCAGACTCCACAGCTCGTCAGAGCTCCGCCCAAAGAAAAGCCCATCTCTCCCTATTGTGGTTCATAAGTAAATGCATGAGATGAGAGCCTACTACTGAGAGTATCCCACCCGCACAGCATAGCCTGGCAAGCTACTCGTGTCATATTTTATATGCCAAAAACCAGTGACAGTTATAGACCTCATTCCCAGGACCTGAAGGAATGATTTGAGGCTCTTTGTGTTCCTGGAGGCGAGCAGATGCACTTGGGCTACACTTGCTTGAAACAGGACATATGGAGATGTTACTGGTGCCCACTCGAGCAAATCGATGAACAACGGGAAGACAAGTGATACAAATGAATATCCCACAAATAAATGTAATCATTCAGTGTCTGTCCCTCTCCTTCTGACTCATTTTACTCAGCATGATGCTCTCCATGTCCATCCATTTAGAGGCAAATTTCATGACTTCATCTTTCCTAAAATCACGTAGTATTCCATTGTGTAGAGGTATCATAGTTTCTTTTACCAGTCATCTGTTCTCAGGTACTTGGTCGTTTCCAGATTCTGCCTATTGTGAATAGTGCTGCACTAAACACGGAAGTGTAGATGGTGTTTCTGCTGTGTGTTTTTGAAGTCCCAGGGTATATTCCAGAAGTGGTATTACTTTTTCCCACTTTACTTAACCACACACTTTACAAAGTTGTTCATATTGCATTTGTCACAGCATTCGATATTCCATTGCCAATTCCACCACCACTATGCACTATTTTTTTAGACTGTGGGAGAATAATTTGCAGCCTTCATGGCTTGATCCTTTAGTTCTAAAATGTCTGGGTGTTTTGTTTTGTTTTTGGAACCACATACATGTGGTGGTCTTCAGGAGTTAATCCTGCCTCTGTACTCAGTGATCACTGCTGGTGAGGCTTGGGGGACCATATGTGGTGCTGACGATCAAACCTGGCTTGGCTGTGTGCCCTACCTGTTGTGTTATTGATGAAATTTCTAATCCTAGTTCTCAAATTTCTAATCCTTTGATATAATCTCACAAAGAAGCATATGCCATAGGAGCGGGGGTTCTCCTGGTTAAAAGATTAACTCAGTAAACATGTTTTGTTCCAATTTTTTTATTCTGGTAAATGAAATTCTAATATGGTATTGAAATTTTTCTTACTCTGGTAAGAAACTTTGTTTTGTGATTCAGTATCATGTGGTGGGTCAGATTTCTATTCTGAATAACAGCTGTTCTTGAACAAAACTGTGGATAAGGAAGGTGTAGGTGTTTTAGATGAATGTGTACCAACACTAGAATGCCACTTTGAAAAGAGTTGCTAAGTCTTCTCTAATTCTACTCTTCTAGCATGAGCATGCGCATGTGTTATGTTCTTTCTTCTGAAAAGTGAATAAAAACATGCAGCTTTAAAAAACTAACAGCTCATTAGGAATTTGGATTTTTGTGATATTCTGCATTTTAAAAAATTTCTCTTGTAATTCAAAGCACTCATCTGTCAATAATGTCCTAATTGTCTAAGCTTTAAAGAATCTACACGGCCTGTGCTGGCCCGGGTTCAATCCCGGCATCCCATATGGTCACCCAAGTACCACCAGGAGTAATTCCTGAGTGCAGAGCCAGGAGTAACCCCTGAGCATCACCGGGTGTGACCCAAAAAAGCAAAAAAAAAAAAAAAAAATCTAAAAATTTGCCTTAGAAAGTCTTCCATATACTCCAACCAAAAAAAAAATAGGGAATTTTTTAAGTTCTAAATTTGGTAAAAACTCTTTCCACAATTAATTGAAACAAACAAACAAAAATATGTTTCTTAAGAACATGTACAACAGTCTTATTTGCATTAAATAAAAAAATATTAATCACTCATATCTATTCCCAGATAAGTTTCTTAAGCCTTTGACCTAAAGTCTAAAAAGTTTGTTTGATAAATTTTGTTTAAATTTCTATTAATCTCACATACCCTCTCTGTGAAAAGAAGATGAGCTGCAAACTTAAGTCTACTGATAAATATAGAAAATGTTTCACGTACCAAATGAGTGTGTCCATGTTTTTCTGTTTCCATCTGGATCCTTTTCAGTGTGATTACTTATTTTTAGGTTGGCATTTTAGAAGGAAGTGAAATGGCTTCAGGAAATGATGTGAAAGGTTAAGAAGATGCACGAGAAGTTTAAGTCCAGAGCTATCATGAAGGAAAATGTAGCTTCACACAATTCTATGTTTGGTGTTCTTGGACAAAGAGACGTTTACATTTCTGCTAAAGCTTTATCCTTAAAGTCTGTTAGACATGAGTAGCTGTGCTGTACTATAACAGGCTAAAAAAAAAAACCCAAAACTAGAATGTAAAGTCATGTCCGCATAGGAGAAAGCAGTGTGACTAAATTATAAAGTGGGACCAATCCCCAAAGGTAGTGACAATTCATAAAAAAAAACAGGCTTCAGAGTCATCTGTGAGAATATAAGAACTGTTACCACTTGGTTACGTTACTCAGAGTAAACACTGAGAATTTACTAAAGCTGAAGTGCACGAAGCTTCAAAATAATGCTAAAGCATAAAACCCCAAGAATCTGAACAATGTTGATGATTAATGTACACGAATAAATATTCCTAATGTTTTCATTTTCTTTTTGGGCTGCGCCTGGCAGTGCCTGAGGTCTCCTCCTCCTGGCTTGGCAGTCCCCTCCGGGACTGTATCGTTCATGTTCCAGCCCTTTGAGCTACCTCCTCTTACCCAGAAGTGCTCAGAGGCATAAGGGAATACCCAACAGCGGTGCTGCAATTCCAGCATCAAACTCAGGGCCTCACACATGCTAGGCATGGACTCTACTTTGAGCTATCCTCTAACATTTTGAGAGGCCATCAAGGACAGGCCATACTCGTAAGTGTGTGACGTGTATCTTTATGACATAGGCAGCAATGAAATAGTTTGGGCTCAGTCTGTAACTCAGCCATCTGCAGGCTCCGGAATAGGAGAACCTCTCTGCATTACTTGGATGCTCCATACTGATCTTGGGCCAGCCTCTGCTATCCCCTTCTGACTCTAAATTCTATGTTTCCTGGAGTTCTGTTCTACCTCTCTGAATTGGATATAGTATTTGTTCATCTTTGGCTGAATCTGAGCTCTCTGTGAAACCCTCCGCTATATAAACCCACAAACAACTTCCAGATCCTAAAACTTTCAGCCTGGTATCACCGTGTTAGACACCTTTACCCTTGGCTAAAGAAAAAAAATAAGCAGCACTTGTGAGTTCCATTAGCTAGGGAAATTTTTACATATTGTTCCTTTCCTTCTTTGCCTGCACTCACTCTTCCTGTCAGGCAGAATTGCTCCAATAGACTGAACCACCATGAATTAAACATGGACTTTGGGGTGAAGGTACTCCCTAGAAGTGCTCATGAGACCCCAGGGTCCCTCCAGCAATTCTTGGTCAACTGGACCAGAGCTCAGTGAGGGCCTGAGGAGGCGCGTTGCTGTCAGGAATTACCTGGGCCAGGAAACTTCCAGGGCTGTACCCACGGTGTTCAGGGGATCGTGTGGTGCTGAGGAGCTCCCCTCTGGGTCTGACATACATCCTAATCAGCTGACATGCTCTCTCCTGCCACCGGCACATGGGTTTTCTACTCTACTAGGCACTGACCCTGTCTGCTAGAGGCCTCTTCCTTCTCTTTACTCTTCTTTTTCCTTTCCTTCCTTTCTTTCCTTCTTCAAAGTGCCTTTATTGGCCTCCTATGAGCCAAGTCCTGTTCCAGAGGCTAGTTTTAGGGACTCTGGTGCTTCCTATAAACTCACATTCTAGTGCCTCCTGTCTTGAAGAAATAAGA